>CM041001.1:15924821-15949821 GCA_022985145.1 Pangasius djambal | reverse complement strand
GCTCTTAAAGGCTTACAAGATAAACATATAAACAAGCTGTTAGAAACAGAATGAACACACACACACACACTTCCCCTAACATCTGTAGTCAGATTTTCCACTGTTTGAACCTTGCTCGGTCAGTTTCTAACCAGTGCCCGTGCATTTTGTGTGTGTGTGTGTGTGTGTGTGTGTGAGAGAGAGAGAGAGAGAGAGAGAAGTGATATGAAGATGTTGAGCACATGGTGTTACAAAAGAACAGCTGAACAGTTGTGGAAAGATTTCAAGTACCATGGGAAGACCAGGCACACTCTCACTCACACACACACACACACACACACACTCGGAAAGGCACAACACTAAAAATGGAGTTCAGATTGCAATTGAATATATAATCAAGTTTACAAATTCCTAACCGTTGTGTTTTGGCATCACTCACCACACCCCTAATGCGCATTCCATCCCTCGCTCTCTTTCTGTCCTCCATTAGCCGTGTTTGATTTGGCCAAGTCTCTCTGCCCAAACATCTCTGCCTCTCTCTCTGCTCTCCCTTTCTCTCTCCTTCTATGTCCCCACACGTACAGCATCTCTCCATCACTTTGTCTCTATCACAAATAAAAAATACTTTTGCTTTGATCTGGTCCCACACTGCACTAGATGACTCAATTAGAGATGAATTATGTTCTTTCTGGACTTAGACACACCAGGTTTCATTCGGAAGCCTCCTGAGAACACCTCTAACAAAACAGTGATGCGCTGAAATTAGCCAAAATTGAAATTCACATAAAATACTTGAAACTAATATAAAATAAACATCCTAAAATGATTCAACTGCGTCCTGCTAATCTGCTAATATGACTTAGCTGGCTTTACGCTGCACAATATTTGGCCCAATTTTGCTGTCGCAGGCAAAAACCTTACATTGTAGAAGAATTCTTTGGTCATGAGTTGAGATCATCTGGCTTAGAATGCATAACGCGACGTGCTCAGTAGTGCTACTGCGACCCACGACACTCAATCCAAAGCTCTGTCTGTGTGAGAAATGTCTGATACAAATCTCTTGTTTATTGTTGAAACTGTGAAAAACTGTTTGAACGTCATTACCATTGCAATTATTTATAAGGTTTTAGATTTAGTGCATTGTATTAGGCCTTTTCTCTGTTGGCCAAAATTTCCTGCATCCCAAAAAGCAAGTGGTCTAAGTACAGGAAATGCACCACATTACTGCATGTGTCCTAAAATACCAGTGCAGATCTTACATTTCTCACTTCTATCACTTTACTTTATTCACTGGTCGTTTCAGCGTTTCCCATTCAAACCAGTCTTGCCTCCAACCTAGCACCAAGTCAGAGCTGTTAACAGTTTTGCATGAAAGACTAACAGCTCCAACCTGCTGCTAACCAGAAGGCAAAGCAGTTATGACTCGAGGCAAATTCTGCTCGAGAGCAAAGGAGGGGGCCTTGTTTAATGGAGAATTAGTGACTTACTAAAAGACACGAGCGGAATCTTAAGTGCACAGGCCTGGATATCATAACACACCACCTTACACATTACACAGGTTTTCATCCAGGGGATGGTAAGTGGGAAAAAAAAGTCATAGCAATTTGCAGAAAAACATTTAACTGTCGCAGACATTAACATTTTACAGAAAACAATGCATCCTTTTCCTTGTTGACTTTATAAATTGTTAGCGAAAAGTCATCATTGGGACATTGTTTTCATCACATGACTGTGACAACAGAAAAAAAACCAGACAAGTAGCAAAACATTTAAAGGTGCATTAGGTAAGTGGTCTCTAACAGTTAAATGGGTGGAGCTGAATAAGATTTGAATGATTTTTTTACTCACTGAGCCCGCCCCATTTCCACCCATGCACATAAAGCTCCGCCTCTGAAACTTCAACTAGAGTTTGCATTAGCAAGGACTCTTTCAAGCGCACTCGGACATTCAGCTGATTGAAAGCCAAGTTACAACTCTATAAACACATGGCTTCTCCTCATAATTTATGAGTGTGTGAAGGAGCGTTGTGGGGCGTGTCCAAAAAAAATAAATACTGACACGAGGCCAATCCGAATACAAACAAACTTTCCGGACCAGAAAGCAGGTTTCCAACCTGTTTTTTTTTTAGCCGTGTAATAAACTTGTTCTGAGACAATGGCTTAAACTATTATTTCTGATCATTTTTACATAATTTTCCACGTTATTTGTACTAGCAAGAGATAAAAATATTGATTATTGCACCTTTACTTGTCGGTGATGTTCACTTGACATGCTCCATGTCGTCCGCATTAAGCAATACCATGTGCAGTCTACTGGGCTTTCTAAAGGGAAAAGTTTTTTTTTTAACCGTATATGGCAATTTGTGGCCGTTTCTTTACGTAAATCAGTGTGTCCATGCACAAGCAGAGAAATTTATAATGTGTGGGATTTATCAACATCCACCGCGTGCAGCTGCGTGTACGCATGTATGATGAATGCCAATTTCTTCATGCATTTCTTATACGCAAATTTGCTTTGATGAATGACTTTTACGGAATAAATGAGAGACCAAGCTCTTAAGTCCATTCTAGAGAAAACACATCTACAGTATATTTGACGGACAACTACAGCAGAGTTTACTGTAGTTAAATATGATCAACTGTGGCAGCTATCTATGGAAGGAATAAAACATGATGGGGCATGTCATTATCGACCAATAATCAACAATGAAGTGATGAGTTACTGTTACAACCCCAGCCTGAAGTTGAGTATTTTCCTATCAAAGCATGCTTCATAGTGTTTTTGAAAGAGTGCCTCTGCTTTGCTTGTGCTACGTGTCTGTTCTAACGTGTTAACTAACCTCAAGAAAGCTAAATAAATCAATAACATATCCTGTATCCTGCACTAGATTTACAGCTACAGTGTTTTTGTGAATGTTGTGGTAGATTTAGCGCACACATCTGCACTGTAATTCCAGCACACTGGCCTTTTCCAGGTAGGAACCATGCGTGGCAAATCTGCATCACTTACACATCTGCTTTCATACAGCATTCATATGGAAACACTTTTTAGAACTGACACCTGGGATTAAACACTCAAACACAAGAGTTTGTGTTTAGTCAGAGTCGCTAGAGGAACGTCAGCTATTTTAAGGAAGGTTCCAAACGCCATTATAACTTTGGAAGACTTTGTAATAGTTGTTATTTCTCAGTATTTATGCAATGCAGTCTGGGTGAATGAAGGACATTGGTCCTAAAATGTAAATGTAAATGTAAATGAAAATGTAAATGAAGCACTCTGTGTGTTATTTTCTGCAAATGCAGTCAGAGCTGCTGTTATAGAAGATGATTCAACACCTTCTGACTAATCAGACTGGAGAGTCCAACAGCACTGTGGTATAAGATTCCTCATTGACACAAAACGTGGCTGTGTCTCAAACTAGGGTTAGTATAAGGTTTATTCTATCAATCTCCAGCACATTTGCATTTGTTTATGAGAGTTTCATTTAATTCCCTATTTTAAAATGCATGGTTTGTAAACAGACACAGTTTAGAGACTGAGACTACAGCAGATGAACTCTTTGCCACCGTCATCAGTAGCCATACATTTCATCCCCCCAGTCTTTGTACTGAATTACTTTTGGTTGTGATTGTGTGAACATGCAACCTCTGTACTCAAATATCATCCAAAGATCCTGTAAGAGAGGCTGTTTTGGGAGAACTTGGCTGTGGGCCTCTCTGGGTTTATAAGGCTCTAGCTTTTCCATATAAGGGGCTTTCTTTCCGCTACACGGCCCTGAGGAGGGCACTGTGTCCCGGGCACTTACGGTGAACTGCCTCCTCCACACTGAGCGCACGCACTGACTGGGATTGTGGGAAACGATTTAGTGCTCAAGATTATGAAAGAACGCAAATCACTGAAATCATCTCCAGACAGTACAAAAGGGTAATGGAGGAACAGCCAAGGTCTGCAATACACATGCTGGCTCACACACACACACACACACACACACACACACTTTTTATCATATATATGCATGAACACAGTAAGACTTGAATTTCCACATACATTCAACACTCTAAAGCATTTCCACAAACCTTAATCCTCAGTATGCCTAATATTAACCTCAGTAACTTTAACCCTCAGTAAACTTAACCCTAATCTCAGAAACCTTAACCCTCAGTACACCTAACCCTAATCTCAGAAACCTTAACCCTCAGTACACCTAACTCTAATCTCAGTAACCTTAACCCTCAGTACACCTAACCCTAATCTCAGTAACCTTAACTCTCAGGACACCTAACCCTAATCTCAGTAACCTTAACCCTCAGTACACCTAACCCTAATCTCAGTAACCTTAACCCTCAGTACACCTAACCCTAATCTCAGTAACCTTAACCCTCAGTACACCTAACCCTAATCTCAGTAACCTTAACTCTCAGTACACCTAACCCTAATCTCAGTAACCTTAACCCTCAGTACACCTAACCCTAATCTCAGTAACCTTAACCCTCAGTACACCTAACCCTAATCTCAGTAACCTTAACCCTCAGTACACCTAATCCTAACTCTAATCTCTGTAACTTTATTCTCCAACACTACATCTAACTCTAATCCTAACCTCAGTAACCCTAATCTTAATCTTAATCCTAACCTCAATAATCTTAATCTTAATCTCCTAACCTATCCTCACTAACCCTAACCTTAACCTCAGTACACATAAACCTAACTTTATACCCAGCACTCAAAATGTTTTAGCTTTTAGTTGTTCAAATAAGAGCTGCAATATTTGTGCAGAAAGGTTGCATGGTCAGTCAGTCATGTTTTACCACAATATCAAAATATTTGGCCCCACCAAACAACTAAATACCCCCCACCCACCCCCACCCCCGCCAAACAAACACACACACACACACACACACACACACAGAGAATGAACAGAAAGTTTTTAAAAACTGGTCTTACCCTGCCAATGTACCTCATCCTTCTCTCGTTTTCTCCTTTTTGCCTCTCTTTCTCTCTTTCAATAATCCCTTGTTTCTGCAATCCTTCCCTATTAACACTACAAGTTTGTTTGACAGACCGTCAGCAGCACGTCAGCGTGGGTGTATGTGTGCATCTCCTCACAGATGGCTCATCCTTCGAAATTCTCTACCCAACACACTCTGATACACACCATCGAACCTGACCAACTTTTCTACTTGCAGAAATCCTTCATCGTTTTACTCGAGCAAGCTCTACCCCCCTCTTCTCACATGAACGTGTTCCCTCTCTCTGACGGAAAAACACTGTAACGCACACAAGCCTCTATAATGAGTGGATTTCTATTACGCTGCTCCCCTTTCTGCTTCTCTCTCTCCCTCTCTCCCTCTCTCCTGGAACGTTAGAACAGCTGGGATGAGTCACTCCTCGAACAACAAATAAAAGGGAAAACCCAAAAAGAAAAACTTCATCCGTAGTGAAAAAGAGAAAAGAGGACATGGGTTAAAACGAGGAAAAGAACTGAAAGAAGAGTCCAGAAAAATCCATTAAGTGTCTGCGGTGGCCGTCATCCCATCGCCATGAGTGTATCCAAAAGATCCAAACAAATCCCATGACTCCGCCTGAGAGCATTTTTCCCCTTTCCTTTCCACCCCTCCCGTTTTCACCCTCTCCCTCCCTCGCTCCAGCTCTTCCCCACTCCTTCACATGCCAGGACACATTGGTGTGCAAAAAAAAATAGTGATTTCTCTGCAGAAACACTCGTTGTAATCTACATGTGCTAGAGTACATGTATGTGCCGATTATCAGTTGTACAATACATCACAATATTCAGCACACGCAACTGTTACTGTGGACACTTTGAAAACATCGCCACAGCTCCTGAGTTCAGTTTTAGAGGAGGATACTTGGGCTGGATTTATGCTACTGATATAAAGTTTGTCTTCTCTTTGTATTTAGGACAAAGTTAAAGAAGAATTGCATGTATCCTTTTCCCATAATTCTGTTGACTGAACAAGATTTCAATAAAAGTTTAGCAATAACATAGCAGAAATGGTTTCAATCCTTTAAATACAACACTATAATACTAGCTATGTACTGTTATATATGGAATTTTAGTTTCACGTTAAGGCTTCTGGATGCTAAGACGATGATTTAATCAGATTCTGCTAAGCATTCTTGCTAACTGCCTCCTTATCTCCTTATTATAACTTTACGCAGTCAGCTAAGACACTTTGTCATTTCTCCGTCTATTTCTTTGTCATTTCCCCATCTGTGCCACCCTAACTGGGTTAGAGTTCCTTCACTGTTAGAGACAGAATAAATTTGATGGTAGCTGATAGGTGCAACCCATAGTTTGTTTTTCATATTTTCATAGCCCTATAAACCCCTGCTTGGGGATCCTCCTGATGCCAGTGTCTGTTACTTACATTAAGCCTTAAAACTGAAACAAATTTATCAAAAGCTTGTTTGATAAATACATGGTCCTACACGTAAAATCAGCTACTGCGTATTTTCAAACTGCTGCTCATGCTGTATTACAGGGCAGCGTAACACACTCTGAGAAGAGCGCTATCAACCCTCTTCCACATACATGTGCTCACAGGTGTTCATGGCTGGCTAGAGTAGCTGTGAGAGAGAGAGAGAGTATAAAACATCCCCTGTGCCCATGGCCAGTTTTGCTCTCTTGGCTCCTGGCCATAGATGGCTATGACATCAGGATTCGTATCAGTTCATATCAGTATTTTTTCTTCTCTTCTTCAACAGCTGGAGTAAATAAAGCTCAAGAGTAAATAAAGGCTCAATTAATAGTAACTTTTCGTAAAAATTATAGCCGCATGTTGGCCAATGACTTGCTGACTTTTTGTCAAAGGCACAAATACAATGTGACACATCAGACACTTTCTTAGAAAAGCATAATGACTATGGCAGAGTCATCCCTTAAGCAGGAATTTATATACTCATTTGTATCTGTATTAATGCAATTAACTAGCTAACTAGCTCGCTATACTTTATTACATTATGATATTATTTTCCAAGCAACGAAAACATGACTTGACTGATGGGATAGCTATGGACTTTATCACTGCTCTACTTCTCTATTGGACATTTTACCACTGAGACCTGCATCTGATGGATGTGTATATTATAAACTGTATCAGCAGATCCACTACAGTATGGTTTAGCAGCTTGAAACCATTCATCATCCTCCTGATTATCACCATCAGTTATGACCAATATTTATGAGATTCATGGCAGCTGCTTAATTGAAGCAGTGTGAACACTTCAAGAGATAAAAGGTCAACACACACACACACAGCAGGGGAGAATAAATTATTCATTGCAGTGGTCATGGCCAGCACACTGTGATGATTGGCAGGGTAACCATGGAGACCAGCAACAAATACTTACACATGTGCACATACACACAGAGGTATTACATAACCAGTCTTATGATAAAAATGATGAAATGCAGGGTAAACAACAGGAGACACAAAACCATCTTTGTTTTTCATCCTTACACACCAAAACACACACACACTTTCTCTGTGTGTATCAGGTTGGATCTTTGGCTCAGGGTTACAGTTTCATATTCGGTCAGTGAAGCCAAGTTCAGTTTTGCGTCAATGTCTCATTTCTTCCAACCCATGACCTTACCACACACACACACACACACACACACACACACACACACACACACACTTACTTGAACTCTGTTCCTAAGGATGTCCCTAATGATGAATTTTTAGACTAATATCAATGTGGGTTGTGAAATAAATGTCCGCATCCCTCTCCATTCCCCACATACTTACTAGTCTAGAAGAGAAGGAATCTTGGATAGGATCTTGAATGAGTTCCTCTTAGTTCTCTAATGCTTTGCTCTGATAGCTTAGCTCATTTGTCCAGAAGATGTTCAACTCCCAGGACTGGTACTGTTTGATGGGAATTAATGACACTCCCATGTCCTTTCATGTCCAACTGTAGACCCTTATCCAAGGCCCTTAAAACTCTACACTCTCTTCTTGTACTTGCTTTAATGTATGTCAGGATATTCACAAAGGAAAATTCCTTCTGAGCAGAGCGAGGGTGGCTGACCTGAGCACGCAGACCAGTATCAGCAAGTGTAATCACTAAAATGAGCTCAAGGTATCATGAACTGCACACACACACACAAAGCTATTCATGAGTGTGGAGCAGTGGAGCAAGCATGCAGAGAAACTATCACACAGGAGATCACTTCAATTCAGCGAGCACTGAGACACACACACACACACACACACACACACTTCCTTTCCCCTCGCTCGCCAGGTGATCGTTAGAGGGCACAGGAGAACCAGGTACATTGTACACAATCTCACAGTCTATTTTAGATAGAGCAAAACCTGGTGCTTGTTCATGTTGCTGCATTTTTAGACTGAGGTTAAAATGTTAGAGGGAAAAGGTAAGAGAATGTTGGCATGGCACAGATGCCATACCTACCGTCTTTGTCATCATGGCGTGCTTGAAAGAAATAGAAAGGACAAGATTACATTAGAAGAAACAGGGTAAAAGAGAGAACATCTTCAGTCAGTGCCAATCCAAAAAGTTGACGAATGGCTAAGGAAATTTGAGCCTGTGTTATCTTATCTTAATACCCCAGTGAATCAGGAAGTCCACTTTAGGTGCCAATATCTGCATCACACATAGCTTTGTTAATAAAATTATAGACAAAGATTCTTTTATTTTCATTGAATATAATTAATGGTTAAAATTCCTTAATATTTTCATTGTGACATTAAAGCTAATTAACCACAAACCATTTTTTTCATGATCTTTTTTTTTTAAACACACTGTCTGCAGAGACACCAGTCTTTCATACACAGATGTTAAAAACGAGTTCTCAACTTAGGGTGGGGTTCTCTTCCATAATCTGTGACGGCTCTCCAGGCCGGAGTCAGGAAGCTAAGTTCAACACATCCAGAGAGTTCCCAAAACTTCAGGAAACTCCAACATGTTCACTGCCAGCAGTTCAGAAACACACACCAGTTATTTTCCAAAACAAATCAAAGACCAACACACGGCATCCTGGGGGTGCACGGCGATTCAATTTTCAATTTTTCAATTTCACAGACTGAATGTCGTGTGCCATGTGCCGTCACATACACGTATCTTCAGCCCACGCCAATGACGTAACCAAACTAAACGTGGAATGCATGTTTCCGTTGAGAAATGCCTTAAGAACTGTGCAGGTCCATTTAGGGGGTTTTTTTGGATCTCCACCCTGGTTCCCAGTGGGGTTTTTACATAGAAGCACAATGAAGTGTGTGTTAGAATGTGAGAGAGAGAGAAAGAGAGAGAGACAGAGAGTGTGTGTGCAAAAATATTTACGTCAGATTTAGCACTAGGGCTGCACTATACGGAAAAAATACCATATTTATACACGTGTGTGTGTGTGTGTGTGTGTGTGTGTATATAAATGCTGACTGTTAAAAGCACTTTCTTTTTCACATGGCCTGTTTTTGGACCAAATTAATTCCGGGTGGTTGGATCATGTGCCTGGCGTGATTGATTCAAACACGCAGAAACTCTCAAACTCTCTTCTAGAGCATCTGAGATTGGTCATGGTGACCAATGGTGCTTTTAACACAATAAGTTACTCTCTCCTAAAAATAAAAGAAGGATAAACGTGAGAATGTGGTCCTGAAAAAGCCCGGATTATAATATGTATAATGTTTTGGTCTCAATTTAAAGTTTCCAGGTAATTACAATTATGAATTACCTCAAATTCGCAGAACTGCGTTATTAATATGATTTTCCATCTATAAATCATATTGGACACCATCTGGGGGGATTAGCTCAGTGTTTGTATATTTTGTTAAACATGAAAACATCAGAGTATTAGAAATAGAAGGAAAAGAGGCAAAAGAGAAAGAAGCAGAAATTCAAAGGAAACTTTTCTCTTTCAGAAGAAATGCAAAAGCAGCTGGTTGAAGCTAGGGATCCTGAGTGGCGAGGTATCCTGACGCTACGACATCCATCGATGGCCGAAAGTCATCTCTCCTGTCAATCACAATAACGCTAGCCAATCGCTGACATCTGTAAGCTCATGTGTGAAGAACGGGGTAGATTCCTCTTTCCTCTGAGTGTGTTATGCTGCCCTGTGACGCAGTATGAGCAGCAATTCGAAAAGATGTGGTTGGTTGGCTTCACGTGTCTCAAAGGAAGCATGTGTTAGCCCTTCACCCTCCCAGGTTGGTAACGTCATATGAAAGGGGAGAACTGGCAGGTGGGTGGGAATTGGCAAATGACCAAATTGGGAAGAATATGTGGGGGGAAAAGGGTATAAAGCTATTATTAGTCCTTTTTACATGAGGGTTAAACATACTAACATTAGCAAAATAGGAAATTAAATTACTATATGTTTTGCAGAAATTAAAATAGTTATTGTTTTATATCCTAACGGGAATTGAGGTAACAATTTCCATTCAGCATTTTCGGATCAGGATCTAATGCTTCTGGCACACATTTAGTGTTTAACTGATTGAATTACTGTATGTTCCCAGTTCTTTTTCATGATTGTTTTTAGAGAACTCTATTATAGCCACAGAATCACTATCACAAATATCAAACCACAACCTGATACCATGAGTAAATCGTAATATTTCACTACAACGCATTTGGAAGCCATCAGAAGACAAGAGAACACATTTAGAATTAGTTACTGGTCACCCATATCAACCCATATGGAAAATGCTAAACATCTTTACTAACGACTACAAACGTGAGAGGAACCAACAGAAATATACAATGCCTTATTTTCAGCAGAGACAGGAGTAGCCTACAGGGGATGATGGCAGGGAATAAAGGTCAGAAAAGGCTTTGTGTACCGTACAATTAGTGGTAATGTTAGTTCGCACATTATCTCTAGGCATTATTGAGCTAGAACAGGTGTTTGCATTTTGAAACACTGTCTCGTGAACCTTTGTTCATTGTCATCAGTGGAAATAGTCAGGGAATAGCTCACTTCTGTGTTAGCTAGCTATACCTGTTGCGTGACATTACACTCGTTGACAATCCTCACCGCTGGACAATGATGAAACGAACTTCGTTGAGACGTAGTGTATTGTTCTTCGGTTATTGTACAAGCCTATCATACCAAGATTCACCAAGTCATTCATTTTCATATCATATGACACTGGTAGCTAATAATAATAATAATAATAATAATAAGTCTTACTAAAAGACTTACTGGGGTACCCTGGCCAGTGCTTAGCTCCTCCAACAATCTGTAACAGAATATAAAATACTTGGAAAGTATTAAAATCATTATATTCTGTTGAGGAAATGCTCTGGGGAAACCACGAAGACAATTTCCATTGGTAAGCAAGACTTTTTTCCAGCAGGAATATCTCACCTTGTTTTATTTTCTACAAATCATATAGCTGTTTTACCTCTTACTATGCTAATCACCTCTGCTTCTGCTAACGTTTAAAAAAAAACCGTTAGCCAGTTGAGCTCACACTTCTGAGGAAAAAACAGGTATAAAGACAGGTTTGAAGCATTATAAAACACAAGAACTTCCTTTCAGAAACTTCCAAAATACATTCAGTAACTTACTTTCGGAAATATCTACTAATAATTAACTTATATATATTAAAAGTTAAGCATCATTCCTGACAGGAATGATAAACTCGACAAATTTCCCTTTACAGCTGATGAGTCATTAATTTTCATCCATAAATGAGCAGGAGAATGCAGTTAAAAGTAAAGCAAAACTTTAAAAAAAGGTGAAATATTCGTTTTTCGAGCATTATTTTATTTATTTTGTATTTACCTCGCTTGTCAGTTGAAGGCTCGAGCTCTGCCAGAGACGACCGTTACGCCTCAGTGACGCAGCTCGCGCGCTGATCCAAACGCGCGCGTCACGTTTCACTTCACCTGGAGCGGCTCGAGTGACCACGTGACTCCGTGCTCGCGCTCTTTATTGCTTCCAAAAAAAAAATTAGTAATAATAATAATGATAATAATACTAATAATAAATATAGAGAGAATATCTGATGAAAAATGTGTCGTCTAATAAAGCTCTCTGAGTAGCGCGAGCGCTCCGGGTCTCCGTCTTTCTGTGGTTGCTTGCTGCAGCAGTTGCCTTCTTTGCATGGGAATTTTTTTTCTTTTTTTTTTGGAGGAGAATCTCCACACCCTACAGATTAACAGTTTGCACAAATGGTTTCCTGTCATTCTCTTTTTAAAATAGTGTGATCTTTACGACTCCTTCCGCGTGCACCGCTATGGGACATGGCTTATTGTGTCTCAATTCAGTACTTGCATTATTTTCCATTTTATGGTACTTTTATTGGAACTGTAGTGTCCCAGGGTCCCATGTACAAAGCAAAGCACAGCATTAAAGAAATGGAACATTAATAATGCCATATTCTTTGGCAATATAGTGCATGAAGCATAGTAACAATGCACACAGGGACTTGTAGTAAGAGAAATGTTTATTTAACATTTAAGGAATGAGTCTCCAGTGTCGGTGCTTTGTAACAATCAAAAGTAAAACTGTAAATTTAAGTTTTCAGACATCTTCTGGTTGGATGATAACTGGTTAGATACTATGCTCAATGACAATAAAGTTGACGCTTTGTGTTTTTTTTTTTTTTCCAGTAATATGGCAAGCTGCATTTTTCCATCTTATTAACTTTGAAAGATTTATTTATTTATTTATTTATTTATTTATTTATTTATTTATTTTAAAGAGAGGCTGGTGAGGGAATGACTGTTATAGAGGTTATAAGGTAAGTGAAAACATGAACTAACTTGTTCCATGGACACAGCATTAAATGTAACTACAAATGGATAAAAAATAGCATGTGTCTATTTTTTTTTTAAATAAATAAACAAGAGAAACTTGATTCCAACTGCATCTAGTCCTGATTAGTAATCTGTATACCTCAAATCCCCTTAAAATATACTTCATATACTTCAATATAAACAGGAAGGAAGCTGCTGAAAAACTACTAAAAACTATGTTGGACATTTGACCTTGCTGTAACCTTGACCCTGTTTGGATCAGTTTCGATATCTAATCAGTTCATCTGCTGGTTACAATGATAATTCCATATAAATCCTACAAACATTCAACCAGTCGTTCTTGAGATATCGTGCTAGTGAGAATCCCAGGTGAACGCACAGACAACACAAAAAAAAAAGTGGTATAAGAGGAATAAAACATTTCAGGATGTGTAGTTATAGGAACAATAATCAACTTCAGGGTGGTGACAGTAACTCTGCTTCATGTTGGGCCACAAAACATCACCCCGTGATTACAACAGCACATTACATTGCATAAACTTCCATCTTCCATCTTACCAGTCTACTGTGGACATGTCCTAAACCACACACCCCATTCACAGTGCAGTGCATTATACCAGATTGTTTGGACTCTATGTACTATAGTAAGCTGTGGGATTTTACGAGTTCACTGGATTTCTGAAATAGTGCATATATTAAAAGATGTACAACAAGTGAAGTGGACTGAGAGTGTGTAGAGTTTGGAAACTCTAGTCAGTACATTTTTGTCCATGAGTCATGAGAAAGCAGCTGTTGCCCTCTACTGTCGAGACCTTGATGCTAAGCTATACAGAAAAACTCCTCAGTGAAACATTGGCATCTAATATGAAGCCTTCAGTATGTTCTAAGCTTTCTTTAAGTGTTACTGTTTCGTTTTGTATGTTTTGATGAGGGTTTTTTTTTTTCATACTATTTATATTATTTATTATATTATTACATTCCAGACAGCTCATTTTAAGCTTAGGCTTTGTATGATTAAAATGTTTTTAAAATCTTGCAGGTTTTCTTAAGATTATCAGGTAACAATTACCAGTATTACCTACTGTCAAAAAATTCATTTTTTTTCATTTTTACATAAAGTTTGTCTTCTTGTTCTTCTTCAGGTACACATTTGCCAAAATAATGACATTATTATCAAATATAAAATAATGAAACAATAGTTACAGTTATTATTATTATTAGGGGGCCAAGCACCGAAGGTGCATAGGTACCCTATTGTTATTCTTATTATCTTTCTTCTGCTTCTTCTGGCTAGGGTGCCCATAGAACCGTCCAGTAAAAAGTTGTGAAATCAGCGATTTATCTCAATGTGAGTGACAGATGTCGGCTGTAATACTAATGTATTACATAACAACTCTTTTTAAGTCTACTCTTTTTTTTTTTTTTTCTCCGTCCGTTTCTATCAATTTGAATGGCTGAATAATTCAACATGTAATAGAAAAATGCATAGAAATTAGATTAAATGCATAGACCCATGGTACTCGAACAATATCTCCAGAGTTTTATAAAATTAGTTTGCAAAAAAATGTTTGAAATGCTCAAAGATGATTAAATGTTATCTTCATTTTTATATGTCCTAATATTGAAAACACATCTGTCAAGTTAGCAGACATGATTAAATAAAAACAGGCATCAAGACATTATTGACAAGACAATATTATTGTCTCTTTAATATAATGTATAGATTAATATTTGCGTAGACGCATTTATTTATTGTGACAGCTGCAATAATAAAATGAACACTTATGTGCTGAGGTACAAGCATAAAAGTGTTCATACAGAGACACCATTTTCACATAGGTAAAGTAGCAGATCTGGAGGGTTCACAGGCATAGTGTTGTGGGATGTCTGTGTTACTTTCTGGCTCTACCTTTTAGTGATGCTGCCGTAACTAGTCTTGCCGAAGTCCCTGCTTGCACTCTGTATTTATTTCTATAAATCTGCTTTGTGACAATGTCCATTGTTAAAATCTCTATACATATAAAATTTACTTGAAATGAATTGAATCGTGCAGACCAAACCGTAAGGCCTAGAGACATGAAACTTTGAGGGATGGTAGTACTCCACCAGTCTACAATGGTGCAAAATCTCATCCCAGTCGGCCACATGGTGGTGCTACAGTGATCAAAACAAACTTTTGAGCCATTCATCACAGATTTATTTGTCTTACATCTTTGGAATCCTTGGGTCAAGATGAACAAAATGTATATCTCCGACTACATTTCTGCCATGAAAAATTTTCCACCATTTTGGATTTTTTGCGAAACCTACTTTTGGGAACTAGTCCTAGGCCGTTCATCCAATTGGAACCAAACCAGTTCAGAAAAGATTCTCTGGAGTCCCATTATTTCCATTATCAAAAAATTTTGAACTTTTGATTTAACCTTGCGACGGCACGTCAGAATGTTTGAACGTTTGAAAGTTTTACTTAAACGGCTAAAACTCTTGAACGGAATGAGATATTTTCACCAAAATTGACACACTTGTTTATAGGCCCAATATGAGGATATATGTAAAAAAAAAGTACAGAGCATGACCAGTTGGTGGCACGGTAACTGGAAAAAACATGAATTTGGTTCTAACTGCAGAACCATTGGTCCAACTGACTCGAAATTTTTGCATGCAGTGTCTTTGTCAAAGGTACAATCAATATTTATGAGGACAGCGGCATACCGCGAAAAACATGGCTGCCATCAACCAATTAAATTTCAGCAGCTATTAGACAAGGTTAACAAAGGCCGATTGGAACAAAATTTAGTGGGATTGTTTGACTCTTGGCCCCAGAGGTGTGTGAGAAATTTGAAACTAATCAGCCACTGGGGGGTGCTATCAACTTTTTCATGTACGTAAATGGTTTTGTATACCGCAGTGTTTCACCAAAACACAAGTAAGTCATTTGATGGGGCACCTCATTCTGAACAACTTTGCCTCAAGAACCATTGGAGTCAGTAATGGCAATGGCTATAATGCTTGAACGGAATAAGATATTTTCACCAATCTTAGCAAACTTATGTTTGGGCTCAATCTGAGGTCACATGCACAAAATGGCAGTGCTTGGCCACATGGTGGTGGTATAACAGGACAAAACATGAAATTGGTGCTAAATATGGAGCCATTGGTCCAGGAAGTGTCTTTGTCCAAGGTCCCATCAGTGTTTATGAGGATAGTTGGGAATCTTGAAAAACATGGCTGCAATCAGCCAATCAATGTTCAACAGCTATTACACCACACGACGTTCCATCTGTTTGTACTAGGTGAGGGAATGTCTCAGAGGGCCTTCTTCCAACTGCACAACCTCGGCTCTGCATGAATGCTCTTCTCAAAAACATTCAATCACTCCAAATCATTACTCTCAAACCAATCATTGTCAGGAAAATATCAAGTATCGACATATTAAGTACAGTATCAAGTAAAATATCAAGATACTACAATGTAACTTGTGGACTCTAGGCACCTTGTGAGTTTGAAAGCTGTTGCTTTCAAAGGTTCCAGCAGTACGGTTATCTGCTGTTTTGGGTAGAGAATCTAAAAAAATTAAAGAACTTTCTTGTTTACACCATCACATTCAAAGCGAAAAAAAAAATTCTAAGAGTACCTGCATAGAACAGTTCTTACCTCACTCTTCAATTCTTGGTATTGGCCTGTCTTTCCAATGTCCCAATAAAATATTTTATAGGGAACAATCTTAGACAGTAGCACATGTACACGCTTCCTAGCTCAAGCACACTTATGTCTGTATAGAATAATGACATATCCTTTTTCTTTATTTATGGCTAAGATGTGGGGTTGATTGGCATAGTGTGAAATGACTACTTTTAAATAAATTATTAGTTTTAAGAGAGAAGTGTCAGGTTAGCGCATAAAGGGCACTGAACTACAGTACCCATCAGCTACTGCATGTCACATGACCAAACCACATGTTCCATTGTTCATTCACACCTGTTTCTTGTTTCACCCAAATGAGCACCACTATTTAAGTTCAAGTTTTTCTGTGTCTGTTTGTCAAGCTTTTGCTGCTGTTGATGTTGTTACTTCTGCTTTGAGACAATGACCTTTGTAAAAAAGCGCTATACAAATAAAAATGAATTGAATTGAATTACTTTGCCTGCCATAATCTTGCTCATAGTCTGTCTGTTTTGTGTTTACCCACAGCTGTAATTGCTTATTTTACACTGTGCACAATAAAAGTCTGCACTTGCATCTGCCTTTGCCTCCTTGACATGACAGAAAGCTTGACCATGCAGCAGATTTTTTCAGCATCAATGAGGCCCTTTTGGAGAAGAGTAGACTGAGGTGGGAGCAAGAGGGGAAAGGATCCCTGATTAAAGCCACTCGGGATTGGTTCAACATGATTTATTCCCTCAGGAATTATATTGGGAAGGGGGCTTCCAATCAGGCTGGAACCATCTGCCAGCTCGGCCTCCTGGCTCTGCTAATGACGTGACCCCGCTGTCTAGCTCCATTGGGGATGTCGCTCTGCCTCCCTGCTCCATTGGGGATGTTGCTCTGCCTCCCTGCTCCATTGGGGATGTCGCTCTCCCTCCCTGCTCCATTGAGGATGTTGCTTTGCCACCCAACTCCACTGAGGTCATTCCTCGACCACTTTGCCTCACAGAGGACGTCATTACAGATGTCTGCCATGCCATGGGAGTCACTCTGTCTCCCTGCTCTGCCATGGATGTAACTACACCACCCGGCTCCACTTCGGACATCGCTCTGCCTCCTTGCCAAGTATGTCGCTCCCCTCCTCTGGCTCCGCGGAGGACGTCGCTCCCCTCCTCTGGCTCCGCGGAGGACGTCGCTCCCCTCCTCTGGCTCCGCGGAGGACATTGCTACCCCTTCTGGTTCCACCTTGGACTTCTCTTCCCCCTCTGGATTTGCGGTGGCCGCAGCTACATTTTTGTGCTCAGCCTTGGACATCACACCACCCCTTAGCTATGCGGAAGAGATCGTGCCACCCCACCACCTTGTGGAGGACATCGTGCTTCCTTCCAGCTATGCTAAGGGTATCGCTCCCGGGAAACTTTGTTGGCCTAAGGGCCCCTGTACCTTCTCGGAGGACTGTCCAGGCCCCCCTCATGACAGGGTTTTGCGCATCAGGTGGAGGCTCTGTCAGGTTAGTGCATACAGGGCGCTGAACTACAGTGGACAATTTCTTTATACCTGTCAATGTCCATTCTCTATCATTAGTATTAATTTCTTCACTCTTTAAAATTCATGCACTTGTAAATGAATATACTGAAATACTTGAGCTGAAATGTGACACCTGCTAAAAAGTAGGCCTACACGTGTTGCATGTAACTATCTCAAAGTTTTGTTAACCAGTGGTGTGATTTTGGGGCAGGACTACCTGTGATAAACTGATTTTAGTGGTGTGCAATAAAGACTATATAGTAAATGTTGCATATTTAAGTAATTATATAAATAAAAACAATATCTATCTATCTATCTATCTATCTATCACTCACCAACTATAGACAGTATAGACATTACCAGAGTGAATTTGGTGAACAATAAAGACAGTTTGGCTCAAATAAAGGAGGGTAACAGATTTCGGTAACTACTTTATTATGAACGGTCAGATTTGAAATAATAGTTTCATATCTTTCACAATCATGAAACACAAACAGAAAACACAGAAGCTGCAGTGTTGATGACAGAGCAGACACGTGCACGGGGCGAGCTTGTCTATAAGCGCTTGAACAGACTCTCTCCGCGCTCCCGATCACGTGCACGCGCCGCCAGCGCGTTCCCGCGTGAACATTTACTGAACAGCGACTTCTAGTCACGGAGTTCTCTGGGTCACCGATTTCGGCACAGCTCGCGTGCTGCACTTCTCGCTCGCGTGAAGTCACAAAACAAAAATGCAAACAAAAGCGCCCTCGCGCTGATACACATCCAGCGGTAAGATGCATTTTGGCTGCCGACCTACTGTACATGAGGCTCAAGGAGAGCATAAAATTAAGGATGTTATTACAGAAAGAGACTATATATCACACACACTCTCTCTCTCTCTCACACACACACACACAAGATGCTATGACAGCAGCTCCTCTACGGTGGAGTTTGGTGGCTTTGTGGTAAAAACTTTGCTTCTGGATGTAGCAGGTGCTGGTTTGAACTCAGCTTCTGCCTGTAGGTTGAGTTAATATTATACAATTTTGTGAATTAAAGGAGATGGTTTTGATGTCGCTGGTTCAGGTTTGTGCAGTTTGCCTAGTTATATGAAGGTGAAAAGGTCTATAAAATAGCTTGCTTGTGTGAGATCCTGTGGCTCATGTGGATGAGTGTCGCCTCTGGGTTGAGAGGGTGCTGGTTCAAACCCCAGCCAGGACTCTGGGATATGAATGTGGTTGGTTCAGGAATCAATGCTGATGGTGCAGGATAGCCAGAGGGTGTGTGCTGGTGGAGGGTGGGGGTAATATCTGGGCAGCTGCCCCCCCCTGGGCTGTGGCTGGAGAAGGAAAGGGTTATGAAGCTTGGAGAGTGAGTGTCGACTTAGTTTTACATAATCTACTCCAAAAACCTAAGTCGACACTCACTCTCCAAGCTTCATAACCCTTTCCTTCTCCAGCCACAGCCCAGCGGGGGCAGCTGCCCGGATATTACCCCCCCTCCACCAGCACACTGCCATCAATTCCTGAATTAGGCACATTCACATCCCAGAGTCCCAGCTGGGGTTCGAACCAGCAACCTCTCAACCCAGAGGCGACGCTCATCCGCATGAGCCACAGGACCTCACGCAAGTAAATTCTTTTATAGACCTTTTCACCTTGTTATACATCAAGCAAACCACACAGACAGTCCTTTTACCTCCACCTTCTACATTTCTCCATCCAACAAACCAAGTACACGGACAAACTGGATTTGAATTAACAAACTCCAACTCCCGAGGCAAGGCTTTTACCACAAAGCCACCAAATCCCAACACAGACACACTGGCGTCGTAGCGCCTTTGTGTTTTAAAATGACCTCAAAACACAATACAGTAGAACCACAGTACACAACTGCACTATTTGACCATGTAGTACACAGTTATAGAAGGGAGTGATTTATAATCACGCTATCCGTTTTCACCCAAATTCATAAATTCATAAATCTAAAATTTATATCTTGAGTTTATATATTTTCGTAAAGCTGCTTTGTGACAATGTGCGTTGTTAAAAGCAAAAAATTGAATATATATATATATATATATATTTATATTTTCTATAAAAGTCTTATGTATTATGTGTATTATCTAAATAAGGCCTAGAAACAAAGATGCTACAGAAGAAAGATGCTAAAAAAAAAGATGACAAAAAAATGTAAAATTAAGTTTTAAATTAATTAAAATGAATTATTTTCTTAAATCAACTGAATAATATTTTTAAATTAAGCATTACTTGTAAGTTGGTAGCTACAGGATTACAGTAGTTATAAAATGGCAGCTACAAGATCAGTCATAAACCTTTCAGTCTGGAGCAAAGAGAAACATATTTTAATTTTCTGAAATATTATTACTTTATGTTAAATTCCTGTATCTCACAAGTCTGGGTTTAATGATTGACCTGAGTGTAGGTTGTGTTTAATAAGCAGAGAGAATGTCCAGGTAAAGCTGGGGTTATTTAATGACATTGATGTATAGGAGAGAATGTCCGAGATCTCAGCAGTAAAGATGGAGATGTTCTACTTGCTCGTCGGATTTCTGCTGATGCCGCTGCCGAGCAGTCTGCAGGAAACGGAACCTCATGGAACACGTCAGGATCCGTGTGGTGAGCCAAAGCAGCTCAGAGAGCTCGTGTGTCAGCAGGCAGCCTCTTTATCCGAGATCAAGGAGAAGGTGGTGAACATGGAGAAAGAGAATGCAAGTACGACGAAGAACATCACACTTCCCTCCATCACAATCAGCATCATTGTAGCCGTTTCTACTCTGGTCTGGTTTGGTTTGGTTTGTAGAAATTGAGAAACTGTAGAAATGTAGCAAAATTTCTAAAAAAAAAAAAACTTTCAAGTCCCAGAGAACAGTGTGTGAGATTTTAAAAATAATTGTATGCTACCAAACTTTAGGTGGTATATTAAACCTTCAGCAAAGTTAAAAATAAATAAATAAATAAAACTACTGAAAAACACCAGCAGAGCTTGTTCACACATTGCCAAATAAAATGAACAACTATTCCAACTCGAACTCGGTAGGTATTTGCTTTCATTTTCCCTTGCTAGTTATTTTTTTTACTAGCTAGTTAACTTTCACTCACTTATTTTGCTCTCTAGCTTAGCTTTCTCTTGCTAAATTTCCTTTCACTCACTAGTTAACATCAACTCGCTAGGTTAGGTTTCGCACGCTAGTTTGCTTTCTCCTGCGACTCTGTTCAGACTCAAAGAAGACTTTCCAGCGTGATCGTACAGTTTTGATAAAAGTAATGTGGGCAGGGCAAACGCCGCTCTTGAGTCCGCCATGTTATGTTACGGACAGAGATGGAGAATATGCTCTGGATGTACTGTACTAAACTGAGGTAATGAAACATGTCCATACTGAGAATTTGACTTTAACATACGACTTGAAGACCCAACTGGTGAGTGAAATTGTGAAATGAAAGAAATTGCGAGTCTGAAGAAGGAGAATAGAGCATGCACTATTTAACCCAAACATTTTCAGTCACTCCAAAAAAAGAAGAGCGAACTGAAGAGTGTGAAGAAACGAAACATCTGTAAACACACACACACACACACAAACAACAGATCAACAACATTTAGCCCTGATGCTAATTACTGAGAATTTACACAAGAGCTTTAAATAAGAACTAACACGTACTAACATTTACAGCGCTGAATAACTTGATGATTAGCACCCAACTATTATCATTTTTAATTAACATCTATAGTATTAGATCATTCTTATGCTGCTGAATTCATTCTCCTGGTGCTGAATTAGCACATACAGTTAACACCTCTTCAGTGACGTAGTAGTTAATTAACACACACAGTATGATGTTAAATGGATTTGTGCAGACTCTTCTGGTGCTGAATTAACACTTACAATTAACACCACAACAATGATTCTAATGATCACCTATAATTTCCAATTAATTAGCACCGGCAGTGTTGAATTAACATCTAGACTTAACATATAGTGACACACAGTGTTACTTTTACACAGAACAACCCTTACCATTTTTAACACCTACAATCAACACCAAAGTTACTGTTTCAATGTTTTAGTGCTAAACTAATATAACTGTAACATACACTGTTAAATGATTAATTAACACAAGTAGTGTTGAACAAACACCTACAATAAGCATGCGCGCACACACGCTCACATCATTAATTAATTAACTTAATGAACACATACAGTCCTAAATAACTTTGCACTTAATGAAATCATAAGATCAGTGTTGATCATCAGTCTTGAATTCAGATTTGAAATAATAAAAAAAAATGGTATGTCTACATGATGCCTGTGTTGTGTTAACTGCTGTGCGCTGTGTTGACAGATTGCTCGGAGGTGACGTTCAGTGCTGGATAACCTCCCGGATATGAAGCACCGTTTAACACTGAAACCACTCTGATCTACAATAAAGCTGTCAGTAACATCAGAGGAGTTTATAACCCACACACAGGTCCCGTAATTAACACACATCTGCAGATCTTTACAACTAACACTCAGTTAATAGCCTATTAATTATAAGATTTCACAGCTTACATTTTGTATACATCTATTCTCTTTGCATTTTGAGTGCTACACAAACAGGTTTCTCATTATTAGGGGGCCAAGCACCGAAGGTCCATAGGTACCCTTTTGTTATTCTACCTTTTCTTCTTCTTCTTCATCTTCTGGCTAGGGTGTCTATGGCTGGCCATAGAACTGTCTGGTAAAATGTTGTGAAATTTGGCACACTGATTGGGGAGGGTCTAAGGAACATTCTGACCAAATTTGGGACAAGCGCTACCAACAATCAACCGCCACCATCGGGTCAAATTTGGGCCTAATTAGGAAGTATATTTATGGTCATAACTTTTGAAACGTGTGTCTAAAATTTAAAAGGCAGGAATCCCTGGATTCCCTGGGTCGAGACAAGTTCAGTGCACCCAGTGATGTCAATTTGCACCTAAATACATTTTACACCATCTTGGATTTTGTCAAAAACTGTTTTTTCAGTACTGCTCCTACAATTTTTGTCCAATTATCACCATATTTGGCATACATCATCTTCAAAGTAAGTCAATACTTATCAAAAGAATTTTGAATACACCAAAAGGTTTGTCTGTAATGGGCCAACAAATCTGATGGCAAAGCCGCCAAACAGGCTATATCTCAGCAATGACTTTGTGCACTGACACAAAACCTGGTAGGCATCTTCAGGACCAGGACCATGCCACCTACTGGTCAAAAGTTACAATAACATGCTAAAAAAGCTTGCATCTAACTGCCATTTTTGTTACTCCTCCTCCAAATTTTGTCCAATCTTCACTAAATTTGGCTCACATCATCTTGAGATCTGTCTAAACAATCCAAGCCAATCTGCCTGTTCAATGTGCTATTATACAGACAACACACGACTGACATGGTTTAATATCAAATAGCATTTTTTTCTTTCAAATTCAAATGTTTTAGAAATTTTCTCTACTTGGACCCTGATGATCGCTGCTTATGGCTATATTTATTATTATTATTATTATTATTATTATTATTATTATTATTATTATCATCATCATCATAATGCTTTACGGATGTGCAAAACTCATGAAGAACCATTTTATGAGACATAAATATATGGAAAAAATATACCTCATAATAAAAATAACACTATGAAATTCTGAAAAATATTAACATGATTTATTCTAAATATTCTCCCAAGTTTGAGTGGCTTGATTAAAACTTGTGTGTGAAAATGAAGCAGATAATACACACTGCACACACTCAACTCATAAATAGATTTCAGGGGAACAAACAGATCACACACCTGATGTTGAACAGAAACTCTGAGTCGACTTTAGAGCAGAGTCTGCATGAGGACTGTGCTGGAGCGAGAGGTGTGTGTGTGTAAGTGGGCAGCTATGCCTCACTTTTGCTTGTATTAGAGTCTCAAGACAGCCAAGACGAAAGACAGAATCGTTGAACACACACGCACACGCACACACTTACTTGTGTATGGAGCTCTAAAACCCTCTTAATTCTCACACTAACCATTCCTCCTCCTTCTCAGCAAACTAAAGCTCATGGTATTTCATAAACACTTGACTCACTTGGCCATCACAGCACTGTGTGGCCTCTGACAACACACACACACACACGTACTTTTCTAGCACTTTTCATATTTGATCACCAGGCCATTAACTCTCCAGTGAATTTATGTGGTATGTTTATACCACAGTGCTGTTTAATGCTCCATTCTGATTGGTCAGAAAATGCTGATTATGACTTTGACAATGGCAGGGTTGTTGGTGCCAGTTTGAGTATTTCAGAAACTGCTGATCTCTGAGGAATTAGGAAGGCTACGGTAACTCAAATAGCCGCTCGTTACAACCGTGCTGAGCAGAAAAGTATCCCAGAAACACACAACACAATGTTGAACCTTGAGGCTACAACAGCGGAAGATCACAGTGGGTTCCACTCCTGTCAGCCAAGAACAGGAATCCGAGACTACAGTAGGCACAGAGTCACCTCAATTAGGCCGCTGAAGCTGGGGAAAAAGACCAGGTGACATTTTTTTTACTACTTTCTTTAATGTCATAAATATAAAATGACCAAGAGTCACAAAATGTTCATTAGGTTTATGTTTGCAATTCCAATGAATAATTTAAACTTGACAATTACAAGACAGTGGTGAGAGCGGCCATGCTGTATGGTTTAGAGACAGTGTCACTGAGGAAGAGGCAGGAGGCAGAGCTAGAGGTAGCAGAGCTGAAGATGTTGAGGTTCTCTTTGGGAGTGACGAGGTTGGACAGGATTAGGAACGAGTACATCAGAGGGACAGCTCATGTTGGACGTTTGGGGGACAAAGTCAGGGAGGCCAGATTAAGATGGTTTGGACATGTTCAGAGGAGGGCGAGTATATTGGTAGGAGAATGTTGGACATGGAGCTGCCAGGCAGGAGGCGAAGAGGAAGGCCAAAGAGGAGGTATATGGAGGTAATAAATGAGGATATGAAGCTAGTGGGTGCAAGTGTTGAGGATGCAGAAGATAGGGAGAGGTGGAGAGTGATGATTCGCTGTGGCGACCCCTGAAGGGAAAAGCCGAAAGAAGAAG
>CM041001.1:15893216-15917835 GCA_022985145.1 Pangasius djambal | reverse complement strand
GAACTGGACCGTGATGTCCGTAAGAAGTGTCCAACCAGTGTGAATCATCTTTGGGCAATCCTCCAGGAGGCTTGGAGTAATATATCAAGTCAATGTTTGAATAAACTGACTGCTCGGATGCCTAGTGTTGTCCCTTATTATCAATGCAAAATGGTCACTAACTAAAGAGGATTTATGCTGATATTGGCCAAAAACCCTACTTTGTTCAGGCGTTTCCAAACTTTTGGAGGGCAGTGTATATATTTTGAATATACACTATATGGCCAAAAGTTTGGACACCTGGCCATCACAGCCATATGTGCTTGTTGAACACCCCATTCCAGATTTATTACCTCTTTGCTGTTATAATAAGCTCCACTCTTCTGGGAAGGCTTTCCACTAGATTTTGGAGCGTGGCTGTGGAGATTTGTGTTCATTCAGCTACAAGAGCGTTAGTGAGGTCAGGCGCATGTCTTCATGGAGCTCGCTTTGTCATGCTGGAACATGTTCAGGCCTCTTAGTTCCTGTGAAGGGAAATCTTCCAGCTTTGTTGCAAAGGTTTGGGGAAGGCCCACACATGGGTGTGATGGTCAGGTGTTAAAAGGTTTAAATAAATATTCTTTGCATTTAAAAACACAACGAAATAATACAAATTTTTCACTCAGGCATTTAAGCATTTAGAGCCACAGGTAAGTATAAATGTCAATGTAGTAGAGTATAAATATAATAGTCAGTGCTAAATAGGTTTTATTTTCCTTGGAGAAAAAGATGTCAAGATTTGTACCACAAAGCAAAACATTCCATCATGAATCAAACCACTGAAAAACAACCTGGCAAAAATAATTGACAAAAAAAAAAATAATAATAATTAATGGCCACTGTTTATAAAAAAAAAAAAAAAAAAACAGCTGTACTAACAAAAACTTGTTACCTTTATTTACTGTGTTAATAATGGTTAGTTGACTACTGATATGACAGCAGAACTAAATATTACAAAACTTTCCCCAAAAAAAAAAAAAAAGATCGTTATGTTGAGTGCAACAAGAGGCGAGCATAAGCGTAAGTGGTACCAGGTAAACATGCATATGGTTATTCAGTTCTAACTGTAAATGACACTAGGATACGGTCAAAGTGACAGGTGCTGGAAGCAATACTCAAAGTACTGCAGGTTGACTAAGTAACCGTCTTGACAAATAACACCATCATCTGAACAGACAGAATGTCGTGTACACCATTTTGTCCATTTTTAGAAATCAGGCCATATTGCATTTCATGCTAAACAGCGTGTCAGTACTGGATTAGCTAGTTCTGACGAGAATCTAAAATCTACAAGAAACCAACCTGAGTTGTGAGCTGTTATTCTCAAATCCACGAATCTTGCGTGAATTTACATTTTAATCGTTTATAAGCCACAATGTCTCCTGAGCCATCTTATACACTAATACACTACATTTAACTTTATTAGATCCTTGAGGAAGCTATATTTAAATTTTTTAACAAACTAAAGAGGAAAAAAAAAAAAAAAAAAAAAAAAAAAAAAAAAAAAAAAAAAAAAAAAAACCAACACGCTACCATTTGTCTTATTACGAACAAGCATGCTGATTGATTTCAACTATTACTGGGCGACTAGAAACGTAACCGGTGCGAAGAGTAGTCTACTGATGTTAGCTAGTGCGGGTTTTGGTGAATGGTTCGAGCAGCTGAAGGATGCGTTTACTATTGAGCGGAGTCGTATACTGTCAGAGCATGTTGTTAGACAGTCTGGGTTTGGATTAGTCAGTTATCGATACTGTTTTTGTTTTGTTTTGTTTTGTTTTAAGATTAATAGTTGAAAACAAAGAGCAGTGGGTAGTTTAAAACTTGGAACTGTGTAACAGTCATATTGGAATTAAACCTGCCAAAGAGGAGGGATTCGTTTTCCGTTTTTCATTATCCTTTCTCGTTTATCCATTCATCCCTCCCTTTCCTTGGGTAAATAGGTTAACTATGTTTCCCTTTTCCGGTCCCCAGCATCTCTCTCTCTCTATTTTTTTTTTTTTTAAACCTCTTCCCTCACTCACTGAGTGGTCACGTAAAGAGCTGGGAACCGAGAACGTGGGGCCAGTGTTCGGCGGCGGGTCCATCATGACGGGGGAGCGTTCTGGTTCTGGTATATGGAAGCCTTCTCTTTCAGCAGGTCCAAACACAAATGGCAGCTCCAGCTTCCTGCAGAGCGGACGGAGAACGGCAGGGTTAATTCTGGGTAGACGGACACTGTGGGGGAACTAGTGTGCTGAAACGTGCACGTGTTATTACCTTCAGGAGGCTCCGACATGGGCGGGGTGAGGCAGTACATATGATAGCCTCGGTCACAGTCATCGCAAAAGAGCAGCTGGTCCTGTGGACAAGCAGGAAATTCTAGATTACCCACAATACACCTGGAGGATTAACAAGGTAGATCCTAAACGGTCAGGTTTGTCAGTAAAATAAACACAAGAACATAGGATTTAGGATGCTGTAGACCAGTGGTTCCCAACCTTTTCCTATATATATATATATGAGAGTTAGGGGGCTATATGTATATGTAATAGTTAATAAATAATTTCAAGTTTTAATGACATTTTTGACATTGTGTTGACGCACGTTATCTGAACCGACGACGGCCAATGACAGTCCTTCCAGCTTGGAACGTGAACGCAATTGGCTAGTGTAAAAGACAACCCGTTAATAATATTTTATAGCATCTTTATTTGACCTCAAATCATATCAGCTCCCGCGACCCTCCTGTGAACTCTGGCGCCCCCTTCAGCTAAAGGACCACTTCCTCAGTAAGGAATAAAACACTCGGTGGTGTGCTGTTATAGGAAAATAACCAACGACATGAAGCGACTATTAACAGACCAGCAAGTTGATTTTCCTACATCATCACAGCCCGGAGTGTTTTATTCCTCTTACACCACAGCAATGTGTCAACAATGTGTCTTGATTTTTATCCATTTGTAGTTATGTTTAAGGTTGCGGAACGTCTGCGAAACAAGTTAGCTCCTTGTTCCTTGCTCCAGCTATAAACTGTTGACGGTAATAAAACCAAAAACCTTGTCGTGTTACCAGGAAATTTTTCACGGTGGAAAAACGTACTGACTGTTCCGAAGCTCTGACACTGGAGACTCATTCCAAAAATGAAAACTTCACCATATCAACAACTGTTTGCTAAAGAACACTGATTATTAAGCTTCGGATTATCCAGAGAGTCAACCATGCTGGGCCGTTACTATAGAAACTGTAACTGGTGTGTGTGTGTGTGTGTGTGTGTGTGTGTGTGTGTGTGTGTGTGTGTGTGTATGTGTGTGGTGGGGGGGGATATAAGGGGGGCTAGTAGATCAAACATACATCATTCTCCGATGTGCCGCACATGTTGCAGCACTTGCACTCGATGCACTGCCAGCGGTACGTCTTCACCGCCGCCATCATCACTGGGGTGAACTGCAGACACGAGGGATGACCTGAAGAACGGAAAGAAAAGGGAACGTAAGAGAGAGAGAGAGAGACAGAACGTATGAGCAACAGTGAACAGGTGAGGTGAAATATCGCATGATCAAAACGCCAATGTTGGCTAACACTGGATGAAAGCTCATCGACAGACACCATACCAAATGAGCCACACTGGTTTTCGAATTACGGAAAGTATTCTTCCGATACGGAGGTATTCGTTCCTACCGGAGCGGCCGCAATCGGAGCAGGACACCAGCTCCTCCGATTGGCCAGTTTTCTGGTTCATGTTGGAATCACCCAGGCAGAAATCGCAGTAGTTGTTGGGCAGGGCCAAACCATCAGGACCCTTCTTAGGGGCTGCTAGAGAGAAAGACAGAAACTTCACTACATTATATAAAAGTAATAAATCCATCATACGCTTGATATTCATTACCATACAGGAATACGAATGTTACAGCGGTCTAATGGTCTTTAGTAGTTAGTTCTAGTCCTGTTAAAATCGCACCTCAATACTGTATCGCGATGAAATCGTAGCTGTTTTCATCCAAAAACCTACAGCACTCACGCTAGAGCTGAGGGATATGACGATGTAATGTCATTATCGTGATAAATTATGTCACGCTACACTTTTATGAGCGTTTGCAGCTATCATGATATCTTTTTATTACATTTTTATTTAAGTGTGAATACAAAGAGACACCTAAAGACCTTTCTTCGGCGGAGCGAAAACGAAACGTTTCCCAAACCCGGAGGTGATACATGGTACAGAACAGGCATCGTGATGTGTAAGGTCACTTCAGACAAGAAATTAACTAAATCATAATTATTAACATTTATATTTTATTATATATGTAAACTCAGCATGAGCTCCTCACTCTTAGGCTCCTCAGGTGGGGGCGGGGTCTGCTCTTGAAGCTCCGCCTCCTCCTTTTCCTCCCCTTCCTCCTCGGCTAAATGAGAGTGGGTGTAATGGTAGCTCAGTCCGGGCCTGTTCTTGTAGCGCTTCCCACAGACTACACACACACACACACACACACACACACACACACACACACACAAACTTATTTAACATCTAGTCATTTTCCCCATTACAGTGTTTTGTTCACTCTTAATACACATGCAAACACACACACACGGGCACATTTTGACACACACATTGTTAACACTCAGAACTTTTCCTTGTCTACGTAAACCTCGAATACATCTAAAGCCCGAAATAAGTCACGGGGGCGGCTTCCGCAAAGATCGTGGTTTCTATTCCTCTTCTCTGGGCTAGGGGAACAGCAGGCTGAGTCTCTCTCACACACACACACACACACACACACACACACAGACAGACTCCAGACACACACAACTAAACTGACCATGCGTTATTTTTCACACTCATAAACAACCTCTTAAACTCCAAGGAACCACCAGTGGTCCCGGATACACGTACTGTATTGAGAGAGGCATCATTCTTTTACTTCCTGTAAAATTTATCCAACTGTTACGTTCGTAATACTCGTAAATTCATGAAGAAATATAAAAATTTATATATACACATATACACCCTGGAGGATGAGAGGTTCAACTTCCGCTCGGCACGAGATGCAACGAAATATAGAGGCTTGCATACATATTGACCCCCCCATGAAGCCAAGGGTAACGCTCCACATGATGCTACCACCACCGTGCTTTACAGCTGCAATGGTGTTCTAGTAGTGTTGCGTTCAAGTTCCAGACTGTAACGCTACGAAATGTGCTACTGTTCAAGGGAGGGTGAATACTTATACACGCCACTTTATTAAAGCACTAAAACATGGGCAGTTCTCATAAGCATTCACTCTAAGACACACAAACACACACAAACGACCAGATCTAATGCCAAAAAAAAAAAAAAGAACGAAACAAAAGCAGAGGTGCTATTTCAGTCTAAGCAAAGGAGTGAAGAAGTAAGGAAGGTTTGATGAGTGACAGAACAAAGAGAGACACAAAAACAAGGTGAGGACAGACGAGGAGACGGATGAGCGGAAAGATGGGCAGATGAGGACTGGGGCAAGGTTTCGGCAAAGCGGACGCATTCACCCAGAAATACAGCAACGCACCTCGTGAAGGAAGGAAGATAAAAGGGCGCAGTAAGAATGACACAAATACTCGTTATTGCACGCAGCCTGAACTGCAGAACTCAGACGTCAGTTGGCGAATGTTGCGCCACATTTGAGAAACCAGTTTGGAAATCGTGTCAAGGGTGTTTCCTGCCCGAGGCCCACATCATCCCCTAATCTCAGAGCCGATCAAAGCCCGCTCTCTGCTAAGCGTGTGTGTATATTACCTTTTTATACCACAATACAAGTTCTTCCTCATTTTACGATACTTACGTGCCACGTTCATAAAACGACTTTTACATGTTTTTGCATAAAACGTATCATATCCTTAAAGGTGCCATTCTTTACGACATATAAAGTTGTTAGCATTGGCAAATTGCTAAAATTCAACTTCAGGATGTGCTGTTATTAGAAAATAATCAAACTAAGGGATGTTCCGTGGTGTTTTATTCATTTCATCAACTGTTAATGTTTTTTTAAATCAAAGAATAACATGTATGTTTTATCAGTTCATAGTTACATTTAAAATTGGAGAACGTCCACAGAACAAGCTCCTGTTATCGCTTACGTTACGTCGTTCCCTCACCAGCGATTTCACTACGATTTTTTTTGTTATAACATTAAACAATTAAAATAGCAAGCTGACATGTCTGGTGTTTTGGTAAAGTTTAAAAGCTTTAATTCAGTTTAAACAGCAACCTAACATGTAATTCGACATCTTTTTTTTTTTCTGTTTTGAAACAAATGTCCATTAATAAAAACGCTACATAAATAACATTTTATTTACCGCCTCATGTTTGGTAAGCAGCCTAGCTGCAGTTACGTGTTTATTTGAACGTAGCGCGTTCATAATTAAGAAGCACGTCTTGTAGATGTACGATTGCTGTTCCTACGTTTATGGACTATTATTTCTGATGCACCGTAAATATCTGCGATGCAACTCAAATTCTGTGTAGCGCTAGTTTTAAAATAACGACTCCAAACACTGGGACCGACTGCACACCCTGACTTACAAAAAAAAACAAACAATAATTATAATAATATTAATGAATGCACATAAAACAAAAAAAACATCCATTCACAAATCAAGCAGCGGGCAGAGAAAGGCAGAGGGGAGAAGCAGGGACAGGAAGTGAGAGAGAGAGAGAGAGAGAGAGAGAGAAATATACCTCGTTCAGAAGTTTTTGAAATATGCTTTTGTTTGAAAGTGTCTGAAAGAGAGAGAGAGAGAGAGAGAGAGAGAGAGATAAAGAGAAAGAGCGAGAGAGAGAACAGACAGACTCACAGAGTGACACTAAGAATCAGGAAAATAAAAGAAGTCAAATGATCAAGTCTGAAGGACGAAGAAAAACAGGAACGTTAGCACAGCATCGTGACGCGTTTTAAGGGAGACGGAGGAGATCAAGAGCACTGTGAAGACGACCGTGAAAACAGCAGCCTACCTGTGGTACATGAGTTTTATTATAAAATCGCATTAAAATAAATTAAACGTCATCTAGAGCTTGGTGATGCTGGTTCTGAATACGGGACTAAAGCCTTAAAGAGTCTGCTTAGGGTCGAATCTGCTGATGGAAAAACACTAACTGCTAAATAAGATGAAAAACGATAGAGACAAAAGAAGAGTGTGATGCCTGCCACCTGGAGGAGAAAAGAAAAAGAAGAAAAGACTTCTAAAGCGACGACTTCTGAAAAAAAAAAACAAATAAGGATGATGAGAATACTTTTCCTCCTAAAGCCGACTCCTCCTTATGAGGTAAACAACAATCCTCGTCTCGTGTGTTTTACTCCGAACTACATTTCCCAGAATGCCGTCTGAGTGTGTGTGTGTGTGAGAGAGACTCACTGTCGCAGGCGTAAGGTTTGTCCCGATCCTCGAGAGCAGCTGCTGCGTCCAGTTTCTTGCGAGCGCTGCTGACGCCCCGCCCCTAAACACACAGGAAAACAATTAATAATCGTCAGAAGTCACACGATCATAACTACGACTGTAGCGTCAACGCGTAATAAATAACGTGCGTCGTACTTTTACCACGTACCGCGCTGTAACCGAAAAATATAAACAAGATCTACCTTTCCCTTGCCTTTGCCGCGTCTCTTCGGTGTATCTTCCTCATAATCTTCATCATCCAGGTCGTCCATGAAGTCATCGGGTTCCACAATTCTCTACTCACACACACACACACACACACACACACACGCACGCACAATCAGCGATAACCCTAAAAGCAGAAGTGCACACGTTTAAAGGCTTCTCGCACAGCAGAGGACTGTTGTTTAACGTCGCCGCTTCCTGTATGAAAGCTCAATATTTCCATCATGTAGATAAAACGCTCGGGGCTTGCGTGTGGTAACCATAGCAACAGCATCGCTGAGCACATTCAGCATGTGTCCAACCCAGAGATCACAGTGTTATTTTAAACCCAAAGGCTATACATCAAAAACAGGACGAGAGGAAAATAACATCATCACATCACGACACTTAAAGACGCCACACGATGTGTTTCACGACGGAGAGGTTCGTTAACAAACCGCCAACAAAACTAAAAGGTGCTGGATTTAAATAAATTATACTTTTTTTTTACGTAACATTTACAAGATTTGGTTATTTAAGACTGAAAAGAAAGAACATTTTAGAGGTTTTTTTAATCAGGAAAGTGTATTGCTACATAATGTATCACAATACCGATATCATCATACCGGCCTACAATATACACTCAATACTGAGCAAAAGAAGGACAGGGTTTATAAACGACGTAGGCAAGCTAGCTACATGAAAACCGTTTGATATTAAAATACACAGCTAGGCAAAAGTAGCTAACCTCTTTCTTCTATCAGTATCTCTACATTTCGTTCTACAGCTCAGGAAAGTCGGCCACTGCCGTATAGAGGCGCTTTGTGTTCTCTCAGCAGCAACTGATTTCAGTCCGATTCACAATACCAGGTTCACGATTCGATATTCTCCAAATATTTTGAACAAAATTTGAATGATTATGACTGGAAATTATTTCTGAATCATAGACAACGTAAAACAGTATGGAATTTTGTCTGTATAAAATTGTGAATAAATTTAAAAAATTGCTACAAACAGAGGTTCAATATTGTAACTAATACATATTACAGGTTCACTATTCAGGTCTTAAAAATAAATAAATACTTTTATGCATGTATAGACTCTCAAAAAAAAAAATTTGATCGGTTGAATAAACAAAAGTTTCCACACCAGCCCGTGATACGTTATTTTAACCAGGAATGGAGCTCCAAAGTCGGCTAAAATGCCCGACTTCCGCAGCCTCTTTCTCAGGCACTGTAGATGGCAGCGGCATGTGGATGGTGTCATCTGAAAGCTACTGAAGAGCTCTTTTTAACCGTTAAAACACGGTTGGTTGGTCACTTCACAAGTGCCGATGATTTTGGTAACAGCGCATGAATGGCTCTCCACGAAAGAATGCGATCACTTGACCAGCGTGTTCTCTCTACATTTTAACTGTATGGGTTGCGCAGATTGGGAGATTTTCAAACGGTGAAATTGCAATTAATAGAAGGCTGATTTGCATCACGGTGTATCGTGTCATGATGTATCGTTAAAGACCTTAGTCAACCCCGACTGAACACTGAAAATCAGGAAGCAGGCACTTGTCAACTTCTTGTCAAAAAGCATTGTGCGGCGAGTGGCTGTGATCAAGGTTGAGTTCCGTGTAAGTGTGTGTGTGTGTTACCTTCCTCACTCTGGTCGCAGGGTTGAGTCCTCCGCTCGTGTATTCGTTGTGCGCAGGCTCCTCGTCGTTCGGTCTGAGCTCCAGCGCCGATCTCTTCTCCAGCGGCTCTCCTCGGAGAAGGGCCTCCAGACTGCTGCTGCCGTCACTGGAGCCAAGCATGTCCTTCTTCAGCCCCAGGTCCAACTCTACACACACACACACACACAAAATTCTGCTCACTGGACGAACAAATGTGTACAAAATCCATAAATACTGCAGCTCCTGAGTGAGTACCTGACTTCAGGGAGGGAAAAGCCAGGCGAGGGTCTTCTGGAGGATGAGCTCTCCGTCTCTTCCTCCAGCGGCGGGCAGGGTACGTGTATAACTGCCCAGGAGCCACACCTTCTCACACACACACCCCGAGAGACAGAGAGAGAGAGAACGGTATTCACACCCGATGTTTTTAGTGTGTGTGTGTGTGTGTGTGTGTGTGTGTGTGTGTGTGTGTGTGTGTGTTTGGTGTATATTATACCCGGTCCTCGGTGTCTCTTCTCCATCCAGATGTAGCAGTTGCTCTGAGCGACGCCGGTCTGCGAGTCCAGGAAGGGCATCCTCACACTCCTCTCTGCGCACAGACGGGCGTTATAGTTATGGCACTGCTCCAGGGCATCTCTGTAGTACTGCTCTCCCAGTCTACACGCAACACACACACACACACACACCCACACACAATAAAAGTTGTGCTGTCTTTGATGATATCTCTAGATCACCCTCCCAAAATCAGATTCAGTCAGCCCCTCCTGTGTGTGTGTGTGTGTGTGTGTGTGTGTGTGTGTGTGTGTGTGTGTGTGTGTGTGTGCGTTAAAAAAGACTAGGAGTTTAATCAACACCTTTTGTGTGACTGGCTAATCAGCAGCAGGAGGCGGAGCAGCCGTCCAGCCCTTTCACTCTGTGTGTGTGTGTGTGTGTGAGGTCCTGACAGCAGGAGGTGACATTCTGTTGCCGAGCAGCCGCTCAGAGCCAGAAAGCACTCCTGAGAGGGCCAAACGAGGGACAGAAGAGAGGACGATGTGACGAAGAACAAAGTGGAATGTCTCCTCCTTGAGATTTTCCTCGAGTAACAAAAAGGTAGCAAACCAGGAACGTTTGAATATTTCCCACTTCTGGTACGATACCAATATCAGAGCTCTAAGTACCAGCGGATACGAACACCCTCTGAGTACCTAAGCCCACGGACTCCACAGTTCTCTTCCTAGAACGTCCCGTGCAAGATCTATTTCGTGTCGACGTAGATAGTTTGTCCCTTGTGGGCGTGAGAAACATCAGTAACTATAACAGAGCTCTTAAAACTGACTAGTTAAATAATACAGTGGCGGTAGACGATAGAATAAGATGAGGTGAGAAAATCACACGTAGAAATCGCTCGTACGTCGCTTGTAGCTCTGTCGTAGTGTGAACGTCGAGTCAGTAAGGAAACCCGCTCTCTTTAAGCTTCACGTGCAAGATCTGTGTCGTGGCAGCCACGGATCTGAAAGCATGTCAAAGCCACAGAGATATCCATCATGCACGTCGGATCAAGATCAGAGAGAAACGTACACGTCCATATCACCGTTAACTTCTCTTAATAAACTGATTATAAGTACGAACAGAAAGCCTCGCGTATGGACGAATGGTTCACCGCTTTCAAGCTTTAAAATAAAGAGGGAATTGTGAAAGCTGCTTTGTGGACCAAAATCATTTCCTGATTCGGGTTTAATCTCACTTCCCCCTCCCCAGACTGAAGCAATTCACACTAACCATAGTAATCTGATAGCAAGAAATCATCAGTGTGTTATTAAAAAAAAAAAATCAGATCAGACCAGATCAGAAGGATCAGGATTCATATTATAATAATGAAGTATTTAAAGCAGCAGGGCCATTTTCACTGGCGCAGAGGTCAAACACCACCACCTCATTCATCTGGTGTATATCTTCATTAAAAATTACATTCAGTATTTTTGATTAAAATGTATGTGAGGTAGATTTATAGGCTACAGTGTTAAAGTGGGAGCTAAAGATGAGGGTTTGTGCGAGTTGAAGCTGATATTTAGAGCTGGTGGTGCAGGCAGGGCGGCTTCTATTGCTCCAGGGGGGAAACACACACACACACACACACAGGTTACCAGCAACTCTGTTTCACCGCTACACTTTTAAAATAAACTCTTAATGTGTTTAAAAATAATTATTTTCGTTAAAAAGTCACAAAAAGCTTCAAAATATGGCCCATTTCCCCATCAAGACCAGCTGTTCTTTTCCCCACACGTATTCCGTCAAAAAACCCGCCCCTTTTTTTACTATCCTGCGCTCTGATAGGTTCATTCCACACTCAAACCAAAGCCCTCGGATCAAACACATCGAACCAGCCAATCAAAACGCAGTGGGCGTCACACGACAAACCAATCCCCACGCAGCAAAAGTGGGACTCGGAGCCCAGAATACGGGTGGGATAAAAATAACGGTGGAGGTAGCTTTTTAGGACATTCGGCTAATTCGAGCAACTTAGCCAACAGTGCGAGCTAACGCTAACTAGCCAGCTAATGTTAGCAACAAGCTACTACAGTGCGCTTCAGGCGTCGCTCGCTGTTTTAAGTTACGACCACCTACAAAAGGGCTTAAGTTCTTTTTAACACGCACTGAAATGGCGCCAGAACGCTAAGGGCTCGCTTTAAAAGCACGACAGCGTGAGAAATGTACTCACAGTTTGACAACATTCTCCACCACCGCCGCCATCTTGGTTCGCCTACGCTTGTACTGAGCGGGGGACTCCAACTGCGCATGCGGGGTAGACCGGAAGCAGGTCACGTGGTTACGAAGGTCGCGCCGAGACAACAATAATAATATCTTGAACTTGTCGTTTATAATAAATGTACTTAAAATATGCGTTATTATTATTATTATTATTGTTATTATTATTATTATTATGTAGCGCAATATTATTTGAGCAATAACATTGATCGATATTATTACTGCTATTTTAACATTTATATATTAAATACAAAAATAAAATTATATTAATAAAAATTTTAATATTAAAAAAATGCTACAATATAAATATACACTCACCGCCCACTTTAATAGGAACACCTGTACACCTGCTCATTTATGTTGTTATCCAATCAGCCAATCAGGTAGCAGCATCAGGACAATGCATAAAATCATGAAGATGCAGGTGAAGAGCTTCCGGTAATGTTCACATCAAAACATCAGGATGAGGAAAAAGTGTGATCTGTGTGACTTTAACTGTGGCATGGATGTTGGTGCCAGATGGGCTGGTTTGAGAATTTCAGAAACTGCTGATCTCCTGGGAATTTCACACACAGCAGTCTCTAGAGTTTACACAGAATGGTGCGATAAACAAAAAACATCCTGTGTGTGGAGGATCTGCAGGCTGAAACACTGTGCTGATAAGAGAGATCAGAGGTGAATGACCAGACTGGTTTGAGCGACCAGGAAGTCTATGGTAACTCAAATAATCACTCTTTACAACCGTGATAAGCAGAAAAGCATCTCAGAACGCACAGCACATTGAACCTTGAGGTGGATGGACTATAACAGCAGAAGACCACCATTGGGTTCCAGTTCTGTCAGCCAAGAACATGAATCTGAGGCTATCATGGGCACAGACTCACCCAAACTGGACAGCTGAAGACTGGAAAAAGCCCAGGTGAATTTTTTGGAATCTTCATCTGTGCAGTTTGGGTGAGTCAATGATAGCCTCAAATTCCTGTTCTTGGCTGACAGGACTGGAACCCAATGGTGGCTTCCACCTCAAGGTTCGATGCTTTGTGGATGCTGAGATGCTTTTCTGCTCAGCAGGGTTGTAAAGAGTGATTACTTGAGTTACTAAATCCTTCCTGGCAGCTCGGACCAGCCTGGCCATTTTCCTCTGAACTCTCTTATCACCAAGGCGTTCCCACACACAGAGCTGTTCCTCATTCAGTGTTTTTTGTTTCTCACACCCTTCTGTGTAAACTCCCAGGAGATCAGCAGTTTCTGAAATACTCAAACCAGCCCAAGTCACCAAGATCACACTTTTTCTTCATTCTGATGTTTGATGTGAACATTAACTGAAGCTCTTGACCTGCATCTGCATGATTTCATGCATGGTAATTGCTTTTAAACTAATCAGTGAATACTAAATGTGTTCATTTTTAATGCTCTTTGCCTTCAACTAATGCTCTCTTTTCTTCCTCTTTCTTTTTTTTTTTTTTTTTGGGAGGCAAACAAATCCAGGTAATTTGTTCAGGGATTTTGGGTCACTGCAGAACATCTCTGAGTATAAAATCACAAGAAACACACGTGGCTTCCTGCCCAATATGAGTGCAGTTCTACAATTGGCCACATGGTGGCAGTGCTGCTGCGCCCAGCAGTTCAGTGCAAAAATATTGGAACCCTGCACTAATATTACCCTGATGTGTTTCTTAACATGTTCCAGAACAGAGAAAGTACTACACACTGACATAAAATCTAACTCAGAATCCTGCAGCCAGTGATCACTGCAGCTTTCAGGTCATTTGTTTTCATATTAACATGTGTGTGTGTGTGTGTGTGTGTGATCATATGTGGAAAATTTTCATCTAAATAAAAACAAAACCACACACACATGCAGGAAATAAAGCTATAGAAATTCGTACATGTGAGAAATGTGTGAAATATAACATGTGAAGTGTCTAAAAAGCATGTGTGAATCATGTGCCATTAATAATTAATAATCTTAATTATTTTATCCCTCCACATACAGGCAGTCATGTGACCATCAGGGCATCATGTACTGTAATATGTTACTTTTTGCATCTCTCTCTCTCTGTCTGTCTCTCTCTGCCATGCAGCGAGAGGAAGCTCAGCCAATAAAGGAAAAGTCCAGCCAGAAGTGCACACTTCAGCTTCACCTTCACTGTTTAGGCCACGCCCCCTACCTGGGTCTGGGACACCTAGGAGCTATGTGCTGAGGAAGAAAGTGAATCGGTTTTGAGACGTGTTTTGAGCTCTGTGAGGTCTGTGCGAGTTTCTGAAGCAGTTTGCTGAAATGGAGGCTATAATCCTTCCCAGCTTTTTAGCCACAGTACATTAGCACTAAACGCACGCTTCACACAACAGACTTCCTGGCTAATCAGCTACATTTGGTGTAAAGTACAAAATTGTGGGCATTTTACTTGTGGCCAAATAGCTGTTTTAAAGCCAACCTGAAACACATTAAAAATGTACAATACTTCTGATTTGTGTAGAGATTCTGGCACTAATCTGTCACTTGCTGTTGTGTTTTCGTTATTACTTATTATTGTAATAAGTTCTCAGACATAAGGGTTAGCGCCTCCTATGCATTATTAAAGAGAACTCCAGCGTAGAAGTAGAGATGTTAGAGCAAACGCTGGACACAGGTTCCCAGAATGCAGTGCAGCTGCTATGGGACACTCGGCTCAACTAGTTAGCGATGTACGGGATGACGTACGCGATGGCATTGACGGCGGAGTTAGCATGAAAGCTGAAACTTTGGAAGCTGATCTGTTTGTGATGAGGAAGTGACAGAGCTGGACAGACTGAAGGACTAAAGCGCTGCCGCATCAATCTCTTTAGATAGAGATGACGCAAGAGCTAATGGTGCGATCCATTGTACTCAGAACTTGGGGAAAAAATGGGCTTCCGACACGGAAAAAGTGCAATGGACTTATCTTTCACTTCGGAATTCCAACGCTGAAATAAACAACGTCACAACAACAGTCAACAGTAAACAGATTTCCTATTTTAACAGATTTGTAAGTTTAGATTTGTAACGCAATTTTACGCAGTTCTACGAATTTTATGAGCAACGATGAACAAGACAAATGTCCTACGTTATTAAAATTCCCAGACTAGCCACACAAACATGCACTCGCTCTAAGCGTCCATGTTTTTCCAAGCTGAAGCACAGGAACACTTTTTTTTTTTTTTTTCCAGAACTTGGAAAAATCGACATGGAACTTTTCCGACTTCCAGGTACAACGGATTGCGGCACTAATCCCACCTCACCACTATCACCAACAGCATTGTGGGTAATGCAGGAAAGCGTTAACGAAAATGAAAACTGAGCAACATCTCGATGAAAGAAGGTCAAAGTAAAAACGCACTGTCGGTATTCTGCCTCGCGTAAAAAGAAGACATGTAATGCTTTGACTAGATTTTATTGCCTTGTTTTTTTTTTTTACTGCAGTTTCCAGCAAAATCAAATGAAGTTAATTAAACAAGTTACGACCAGTTTAGAGGGAAAAAAACCCCAAAACCTTCTACTGAACTTTGAAACCTTTTCATCCTCCTCCTTCTGGTGGCTTTCTTCTTTCTTTATTACACCACCATGTTTTTTTTTTCATCCTCTTCAAAAGGGCGGGTGACAGTTTACACACACACACACACACACACACACACACACACACACACACACACAGAGGTGCTGTTTTTGTTGTTGATTGCATAATTAACCATCATTCTCAATTCGGTTTAAGGGTGGTGTTTCTCAGCAGTGTTGCAATTCTAATGAAGCTGTTGGCACACACACACACACACACACACACACACACACACAATCCCCTGATTAGCCACACACTCCAGACTCTTTTGTTGTGCATTGGGCATTGTGCTTGCTGTTGACGCTGCATTCTCTCGTGTTATAATTGCAAATGAGGGCGTCTCTTTTCCCAGCCGAGGCTCAGCGCGGCTTTTATTCGTTTAGATCTCAGCGGTAGACAGGTTTTATTCATATCCACACTGTAACGGTGCTTCATTTACACGAATTGGTGCTCTGCAAACAATGATGTCACCTTTCGATTTGAGTTCTGGCCTGTTCCGTGGAAGAAAATAAACCACTCTGTGTGTTGTGCTGTTTTAGGAAACTAATCACAATCGAGTGGAGTGACGAAGCGGCGTTCCTGTTACCAGTGAAAGTGGATTGTTTTCCAATAACGGAGCAAGTGTTTTACTCCTCTTCTACCACAGCAATTTGCTAATGATTACTATTTTTTAATAATTAAAGAATGACATGATGTACATTTTATCCGTTTATAGTTACATTACGTTGTCAAACATCAATGAAATGAGTTGGAACCTGTCCTCGCTCACATTATAGCAGCTTGTCAAACCAGAAACCAGTGTCAACTCCTCTGTCCTGAAGACTTTCCCATGCTGGAAAACATAGGCGACTATTACAAATCCCTGGCACTGGAGACTCCTTCCATGAAAGCTGCATTTTTTTTATATTAATTGTAAGAGAGAGAGAGAGAGAGAAATGAGAGGCTGGTGAGGGAACGACTGTTCATAGCTGCTACAACGTAAGTGAGAACAGGAACTAACTAGACATTACATTAACCGCATATTAAATGTAACTGTAAATGGATAAAAAATGAATGCCATGTAAACATTGGCAAATTGCTGCGGAATGAAACGCTTGGAAAAGAATCAGTTTGTAAGCTGGTAACTGTAACTCCGCTTCGTCGCACCACCCGGCTCTTTGGTTGGTTATTTTCCTGTAACAGCGTGCCTCCACATGTTTTATTCCTTACATTCCTGCTCCTAACGCTGACATTACACATACAAACACACACACACACACACACACGCACACACACACTTCTGCGGAGGCTAATTACTGTGCTTGGCTGGAAACTTCACCATTGTGTTTGAAGGTTTTATGTTAAAGTGGAACGAGCGGTTAAAGTGCCAAAAAAAGAGTTACGCAACGGCGTTCTTCATAACAGTGCCGCTAAGTGGATAAACAAAGGAATGTCTTCTGCTTATTCTCTCTCTCTCTCTCTCTCTCTCTCTCTCTCTCTCTGGATTTCCCGCTTTCTCTCACTCCGTCCCTGCCTGTCCATATCCTTCCTGTCGTTACTACTTTTATTTTGAGGAATAAAGGTGGACAATATCTCCCTTCATCCACCTCTCTTCCTTCCTCACCCTCCCACTTGATCTGTTTTAAGGCTTTCTTCTTATTCTATGACCTAAATCACCTCCTCTCTCTCTCTCTCTCTCTCTCTCTCTCTCGCTCTCTCTCTCTCTCTTTATGTAGCCCTCCCTCTCTCACCCCCCTCCCCGTTCCCATGGTTCTGAGGGTCAGGGTCAAGGCTTCAGCGTTAATACAGACAGTTGGACAGATTCCCAGGCCTTCATGGAGAATAGAAAGGGTGCACACACACACACACACACATTCACACACACATTCACACATCCAGGATGGACCTTAAACCTCCCTAAACACTTGAGAAACTCTACGAAGACAACACAAACACCGTTTCTGGAGCTTGGTAGAGTTTCGAAACATTTGGTGTAAGTGTTTGCTGCCGCGTTTAAAAACTGTGCGCAAAGTCACACAAACGTCACAGGAACCAGGACGTGTTGAGTAACAATCAGCATCGCTCTGCACGGGTGTGGATTGCATTTTAAAACCCGTGAGCTCGTCAAGCAGAGAGAAGTGATCCCGTAATTCTTTTTTTTTTTTTTTCTACCACAGCACAATTTAATTCTTAAATCTGATTGGTTGGAATTTTGCTCTGACAGTAGTGCAGCTCCAAATCAGAGGTTTATATGAATTGTTATCGTTTCTATAGTAACGGCTTACCCAGGCACATGTACAGTGGACGCTTCACAGGATCTAAAGCAAAGTTTTCTGTAAGGAGATGTTTATATAGCACTTTCTGGAAGGAGTCTCCAGTGTCAGCGCTTTGTAACAATCAGTGTTAAAGCTGCAACTTTTCCGACATCTTCAGGACAGAGGAGTTTACGCCAACATGACAACTTCAAGAGAGGCTGGTGAGGGTGCTTATAGCTGCTCTAACGTAACTGATAAAAGGAAGGTTGTCTCGTGCATTACAACGGTAAAAAGTATGAGTGTCGTTCGTGAATAAATTCAAAATCGCTGTGGTATAAGAGGAATAAAACACCCTGTGACATGGTGTTATAGGAAAATCCTCTGCGTGTCAGGCTGCATCGCATCACCGTGTCGTTGATTACTTCCCTGTAACAGCATGACACACGGTGTTTCCTTATCAAATGAGAGCTTCGTGAAAGTCTGAACAAACATTTTCTCGGGCTCAAAGTGTTCGGAGCAGGGTTATTTCAAGAAAACTAAAACGAAAATCCAAAGCAGAAGTGAATTCTTTTCATGATAAACAGTTCGATGCAGTGTCCTGGGATAAAACCTGACTAACCTTACGCTCGAATGACTTAATAACACACCGAAAAAAGCTCCAAAACACTTGAACTATAATATATACAGGGTGTCCGAAAAGTCGGGAACCAGTGAGGGCACCAAGAAGCACTATCTCCACTCTTTCATCCAACGTTAATGCCATTTTTCACCAGTAAAAAAAAAAAAAAGATAAAAATAATAAATACAATAAATAATAAATACAAAATGGCATACGTGTAGTTTAACTCCCATTGGCTCCTGACTTTTCGGATGCATTGTATATATAAATTAATATAAATATATAAATACATATTCAAATTAGAAGAGAAGAAAATGACTCAGCACGACTTCATATGAAATTGTCCTTTATTGATATTTTATAACTATATCTTACTATAGAATTCTCATTGTTCAGTGGAAATGCACGAATCATCTCCTGACGTGAACTGGGAGCTCATGTACACAGCAGCAGCAGAGGGAAAGTTTTCTGTACGATCAGTCGAGAATGGTGTGTGTTAGGGAGAGTGATTACAGAAGTGTAACGATTACGCTAGCGTACTGCATAACACAAACGGTTACAGACCTCTGTCTCAGCTTATCTGTGGTTTAGACGTGTAGTGTTTCAAATTCATGAATCTGGGAATAAATAAATAACACACCATTCGCAAAGAAAGAAAATTCACAGGTTTGAAAGAGAGAGAGAGAGAGAGAGAGAGAGCGAGAAAAGGCACATTTTCAGGGTTTGGACAGAAAGTGAAAAACGAACTTTGCAGAACTCGCACAAGCTGTCGACACTCCTCTCCTCCTTCCCATGATGCTTCACTCCTCAAGGCCTCTATGTGGATTTATGACAACACAACCATAGTAACTGTCATTGTGTTGACACGCAAGCTTCACACTAGTACACAGCGCACACACACACACACACACACACACACAGAGACACACACACACACACACACTCCACAGCTGCTATCACGCTAGCCTGGCTCACGATGTGTCCTTTACTTCTGAACATCTAATCACATTTTCCGAAGAGAAAAGTGTTTGTGCGTGACTAAAAATAGACTTTCGATATCTCCTATCCCATAATAGTCCAAGTTTGCAGACGAGTACGGGACAGGCGCAGACGTTCTCGCTGAGATTAATCATGAAAAGATGAAAAGAATGGTGGATAATTAAGTCTTCAGTGTGATGTCATCATGAATAAGGATGCCCTCATGATAAGATATAGCGCTATTATGAACAATAATAATAGTAATAATAATAATAATAATAATAATATGTTGCTAATATCTGTTATTGCTAAGTAATACAGGAAATACAGTGTTGGTCACATAGCGGGACGTTATAGCAGTAAGGCTTTGAGCCGGAACATTCTTTACGCCTCATAAGCTTAAATCAGTGCTTGTTCCTTTAACGATTTCACCTTGAGTCGGTTAATATGGTAATGATCTACTCACTGTTGACTTAAAGTACACCGTGTCACATGACCTCGCTCTTTACCCCGTGTCTTACACTAGCAGAAGTCTTAAAGAGGAATTCCACAGATTTTCCAACCTTTTTATACAACGCGATTGCATGAAAAGTAGTCGTTTAGACTTTTTTAATGACAGAAAATATATTAAATGCAACATTCTAGAGAAATCTAATTCATCAAAATGATTGACAACATCCCTGACAAAATGCAAAATGTTTCTTTTAAAAAAATCTAAAAACGTTCACTGGCATTTCCCCTACATGCACGTACTTAGGTTTTGCATTTGACCTTTGTAGGTCCTAGCACTACTACGAGTGATACTCGTGTCTCTTTCATATTACAGGATTTTTTTTTTTTTAGGTTCTGCATATCGCTGCACATTCAGCTGTTAGCTTCTGGCGAAATGTGAATGGAATCAGCATCCTTCAAAGAAAGGTATTGCACCAAAAGGGTCAGTGATGCGGAGAGTCTCAGAAAGACCTGAATCTTGCCCAAAAAGTTGAAAAAGGAAGACACTTTTTTTCATGTTTCCTTCTTTGTCTGGTGGTCACTGTGGTGCGCACGCATTTCTAATTTGCTGTATCCTCAATACGGCTGCTACGACCATTATCCACTCCATCAGAGTCTTTTCCCTCTCCCAATCCTTGCAGTATTTACTTCCATACCATTTACTTGGCATTCTGATGGTATATTAAAAGAAATGAATGCATAGAATGAATGATCACTAGTGTCACTACATGTGAGGCTACGCTTTCCCTTGGCTTGCCATACACCACATCTGGCCAGATTAAATCCTGATTATTTACTTTAAAACAAGATCTTGGCAGACACTGAATATTTTTAGACTAGCCCAATTTCACAAAATTAAAGTAAAGCAAATTAAAGTAAATTTAATAAAAGTACATACCACAACCCTGGAAACCCTTCTGGCCAACAAAACTAAACCACTATGCTCTGGTTACTTGTGTTTTTTTCTTTTTCTTGTTGTAATTCACGCCCACTGACATCAAGCTCCGCCCCCAAATGGATACCGTCATAAACTGTGTTATGTCACAACTCACTTTTTGCTAAGAATAATTTATTAAAGTGTCAGGATGTACAGAGGAAAGAACAGATAAGTACAAACGCTCCAGTGCTGTTGTTGTTTTTTTTTATGAACGCAAAATACAACCAACAACCTCCGAACCTCACAACTGACAAAACCGCCCACCCTTCCTTGCCCTCGTTTGAGCCATTAAAGAGATTTTTTTTTTTAGGTGCTTGGGTATATCTCAAACTTTATCAAGATAATCAGGTTGAGATTGCTAGATTGATGGATTGATGGATAGATGGAATCCGATCTTTAAAGTGTAACAAGATTGTTGAATTATGGCAACTTCCAAAATAGAAAAAGTATGAAATTTTTGCGTCCCTTTCCACTTTTTCGAAAGTAAAGTTTTTGCTAGAACTCCACTATAAGTTAAAATCATTTTTCTGTTTACTTTTGTCCTAATTGAACAGCTAGTCATGTTTGGCATAATTTATGGATTTGTTCCAGATCACTTACTTTCACGATTTGCAGCCAATCACATTAATGAGTCTCCTCGTATATAAATTTAATCAAACTCAGGGGCGAAAAACATACAACCATTTTCCTAAAGAACTGGATTTTCACGAATACCAGGGTTCTTGTGCAATACCCCATGAACTTGTTATGAAATAATTATTTTTTATATCCAGTTTGATAAAATTGGCCCAGTATAAATAAGTCGGTACATTTCTCTAGAATGGAGCATTTTTAAAAAAAAAAAAAAAAGCCCACTACAGGACCTTGTTTACGCCTCACCAAGCTGAATTTTTAAAAAACCCGTGTGGAATTCCCCTCTAACACTCGAATATGCTAAAGTAATAAATCTCTGGGGCTCAGTATAAAACGCGAACCCAAGCTGTAGTTTCAGTGACAAACTGATCCTCACACCTCCGTCTAAAAAAGGATCGAACTCAAAACAGGGATCAACTGTCCCAGCCTGAGGGAGTGCAGGAACATCCAGCAAAGCCAAAGGTGCAACGTTCCAAGTCTTTTCACATTTCCACTAAGATGGAAGACATACTCAGGGTTTTTTTTTTTTTTTTCTCTTGGTCTTTAACCGAGATACCTTTCCTTTTTCGTAGTTCTTGGACATAATGCGAGCTCCTCTAGTTAAAAAAAAGAAAAAGGAGCGAAATCATAGGAGAGGTGCGTGTATTTGTTCAGAAGTTGGCAACACCGCCGAGGAGAAAGGTGACGTCTTTCTCAGTGCTGAGAGAAGGTCGTTTTTCTTCTCCTGTATTTAATCCCTCGACTGAAAAACTGATCCAGACACACACGCTACGTCAGAAATTGCAGTCTAGGCTGTAGATCTGGTTTGAAAGATTAATTAATATTTAATCAGTGGCTCAGGAGAGTGAGAAGGAAGACCAGGAAGTCATAAAAGCTGTCAGTATTTTTTTTTATCTCCCATAATGAAGGAAGAAAAGAAAAAAAAAATTCTCTGTAGCCTTGAAAACTCCTAGTGTGAAAGAGAACAATTTCAAGGACAAACGGAAAAGTTACTGTTCAATCCAGCACTCACGGCAATAAAAAGGGAGGGAACAAAACAGGGTGTTAAAAAGAGCGGAAGTATGTCTTAGGTGTAGACCTCTTGTCGTCCGTTTGGCGTGAATCCTCCGCCGATTCCTCCCATCCTCTGGGTGTCCATGATCTGTAGGACGTCCTCTAGGATGGACGGCCCCAGGTCCAAGTGGAGCGAGAGCAGGGAGCCAGCGTGAGACAGATACGGATGCTCGTCGTCTTTCTCGCCTTGCTTTTCCTCGCTTTCCTTTTGCTCTTTTCCAAAGCAAGGCTGTTCGTGATCAGGAGAGCGCTTCGGGGAGCCAGGGAGTGACGACTGGGGCGACTCCAGGTGCAGTCTGGGAGGTTTTGGGGGCGGAGCCATGGCAGGGGCGAGAGGCTGTGATGCAACAGGGGCTGAGGGCGGAAGCGTAAGTGCCTGCACTCCTCCGATAACAGGAAGTGAAAGAGCGTTCTTGAGCAGCGGTGAACTCTCAGTGGCAGCGCAGCTCCACTGGATCGCCCCTTGCTGGCCTTGTTCCCCGGGTAACAGGTGGAACTTGCCCTGGAGGAAGGAAAGGTCGCCGAAGAGGTTGTCGCCGCCAGCGCCGCTCCCGATGTGAATGGTGTGGCGAAAGTCGCCCAGCGGAGGGCTGATCATGTCGGATGAGAGGAGGTCACGCAGCTTCTCTTTCTTGCCTTTGCGGCTCCGGCGCTTCAGGTAGATGGGCGCTTTGGAGGACATGGTGGCCACCGAGTGTCCCCCGGAGCAACACAGAGACAGCTCGCGCAACACCGTGGAGAGAGAAAGAAAGATGAGGCGAGATGAGGAGGCAGAAGCACCGCAGAACCAGATTCTAGGAGCTGCAGGTCTTCAGGTCGAGCATTCCCACTAAAATTCCACACCAAGAGATGGTAATGAGATCAAATTCCAGACGTCCATCCCTTCTGTCACTCCATTCTGCCTGAAAGAGAGAGCGAGAGAGAGAGAAAGCATTAGCACTTAGATTCAAATGAACAACAAACACACTGCAATGGACTCCAGCTACCAGGCAAAATATTCCTGATAGAGACGTGACATTCTCTAACTAGAACCCGCCTCTGAGAAATCCTCCTCCTGGACACAAGCGCTCATGTCACGATTATTAACAACACTATAAATGTGTGGAATATGAAAATGAAACACTTGGGGCATGTTATTAGAAGAAAATAATCAACAATGGATTGGTGTGATATGGCACAATGCAAAGCGGAGTCACTGTTTCCGCTCCAAAGTTGATTATTTTCCAATAACAGCATGTCCCTTTTTTATTTTTATTCCTCTTATACCACAGCAGTTTAACAATGATTACGATTTTCCGTTGTAGCTTATCATGTTAGCGAGAAACCGCAAACTGTAAACTCCTCTGTCCTGAAGATGTCTTAAAACTTAAAGTTACAGCTTTACCTCTGACTGTTACAAAGCGCTGACACTGGGGACTCCTTCCATAAACTTTGCTATATATATATATATATATATATATATATAATATGTTTTTTTAATCAGTCGATGTGGAGCGTTCGCTGTACAAGTCCCTGTGTAAGAATTTTTTTTTAAATTTAGCCACACCTTCTGACCAATCAGAATCCAGAATTCAGCAGTGTTATGGTCTAAACTTGTTTATTTACGCCTCAAAGCGAGGCACCATGACTCAAACGGGTGTTAAGACAGCGAAGGTGAAAAAGGAAATCTTCTTAATGCTTATGTAACTGCGGAGCCTTCAGCGCAAACTGCTTTCGTTTTTCACAGACAGGCTTCCACTCGCCTCCAATCTAATGATGATTATTTTAATAAGCAGGTGAGAAAAGAAATAAGTCACGTGTTGAGAAAATAATCAGTGCGTTAGTGTTGGCAAGAGAGTCCAGGTGTGTGTCATGGCTTCGTGGTGTATAAGACTTCAGGGAAGGGATGTAGGAGTTGCACTGAAGGAGGCGTGGCCTCTGTGTCTTTCAGTTCCAGGGTAGGAGGCGTGGCCTCTGTATCTGTCAGTCATAGTGAAGGAGGCGTGGCCTCTGTGTCTGTCAGTCACATTGAAGGAGGCATGGCCTCTGTGTCTGTCAGTCTCAGTGCAGGAGGCGTGGCCTCTGTATATGTCAGTCATAGTGAAG
>CM041001.1:15877513-15890013 GCA_022985145.1 Pangasius djambal | reverse complement strand
ACTGGTCTAGACCAGCTGGAGGGTTGCCCCTTCTCATGTGTGTGTAAAATAAACCTGCACGTTCAGGTGTAAGCTTGAGCTTGTGTGTGTGTGTGTGTGTGTGGAAACCAGAACTGTCCATGAGCAGTGTTTAGCCTATAGCTCTCAGTATTGTGTGTAACACAGTGCGCAGAGAACAAACTGTTAAACAAACTGACAATGGAAAAGACAGAGGGATGTGTGTGTGTGTGTGCGGTTTTTTTTTCCTGCTGTGAGCTATGTGTCTGTGTATGTTTGTGCTTTGTTTTTCCTGCTGTGAGCTCTGTGTGTGTGTGTGTGTGTTCCATGTCCCGGAGCCGAACAGCACTGTGAAGACATCAGCGTTGCTGTTTATTGGTGGGGAAAATGAGAACAGACGTCTCTTACAGTCTACAGTTTATAGTGTCAAGATCCAAAAGGCTATTTTTTAAAATGTGAATATATTAAAATATTGTAGCATACACTATTCCATCATTTTTTGCTGTGTGTGCGGTGATGAAAGAAGGACATGTGCGAACACCAGTGCAGTGCTGAGACAAATTATGTTTCTTCTGCATTTTGTCCTGAGGGTGTGCAAACTTTTGCACTCAACCATACATATAAAAGAGAGAAGAGAGAGAGAGAGAGAGAGAGAGACGGGAAAAGGGGGGGGGGGGTTAAAGAGAGAGGGGGTATTGTAGATAGAGAAAGAGAGAGTAATGTAGACAGATTGATAGTATCTATCTATCTATCTATCTATCTATCCATCTATCTATCTACCTACCTATCTATCTACATTACTCTCTCTTTCCTGTCTATTGCTAGATAGATAGATAGATAGATAGATAGATAGATAGATAGATAGATAGTCACACACACGCGCACAGAGAGAGAGAGAGAGAGAGAGAGAGGTCTATGCGGTTTAGGACGCAGCCCCGCATCAGCGCGAGCGCAGCGGTAATCTCTCTCTCTCTCTCTCTCTCTCTCTCGGTTTACTAAACCTTCTTCCTCGCGCGTATATAAAAACAGATCTGAGGTGGTGTGTGTGTGTGTGTGTGTGTGTGTGTGTGAGACAGAAAGTTGTAAACCCACCTTGCGCGGTTTTCAGCTCTGTCCCGAGAGCGGTTGAGTCTCCACCACCCCGGAGCGCGAGCCCCCGCGTGTCTGCCCCCTGCAGCGCCTGGGACCGGGACTCTGATAAATTCCTCCTCACGCGCTGTGTGCAGAAAATAACAACCGGAACAGCGGAGACGGTGCTGCGCCGCGCGCGCGCTATGTACTGATGCGGGAAAACTGGAGACGCTCTGCTTTAAGCTCGCGCCCCGCCCACTGCACTCACTCATTCTCTCTCTGTCTCTCTCTCTCTCTCTGTCTCTCTCTCTCCCCTCCCTCCAGACTGGAGTCGCTCTCAGGATAGACAAACAGATAAATAAACAAATAATAGATTAAAAGGTGAAGAGAAATAGCACAGAATTAATATCTTTAAATCTTAGCAAATTATTATTATTATTATTATTATTATTATTATTATTATTATTACTATGTTTTGCTCACAAACTGTCAGGAAAACAGTAGAATTGCATTAAAAAAAACTGATCACTGATACTTTACTTAATGGCTGTTAACAATCATTTTATTTGTATTTTTTATATTTAAAAACAGCATTTATATTTATAACAAATATTTAAGAAGTCTGTAAAAAAGGGTGAAGATATCAACATAATGTTTAAAAAAAATAATGGCTATATTTAATTTTTTAAAATGAATTTAATTGTATTTTACTGTATTTCTGAATTGATTCATGTCCTCAGTGCTCAATGACGTCATCGACCTGAAAATAACAAAAGCAACAGAAATTGTTCGTATGATACGGAATGTTTCGGTTTTAAGCCAGTGTAACAGGTCTGGGTTCTTCGTGCGTAAGGTTTAGGAATGAAAATCTCTAATGGTGCGTGTTTGTCTGATGAGAATGATGAGTGAAGAGTTCGAGGGAAAAAGAGAAAGAGAAAGAGATTATGTTTATGTTTCATGCTGTGTATTTTTGGGGGCAGGTGTGTGGGGCATCCCGGCCGGGGACTGGTAGCAAAAAAAACATGAACACGAACAAGAACTTCGCGATATTAAAACTCCTTCTTCTGTCAGTGAAAGTGAAAAGGAAGGAGGAAACAAAGCCTTCAGGGTTCAGCAACAACAACAACAACAACAACAACAACAACAAGATGCACCTGCCATCTGCTAACTGACGGGGTTCACCCTCAGAAACACATCTGCACTGAGAGCGCTGATGTGAGCCGTTACGACTGGCAGCTCGACAGAACCGCTGAAGGTCTGAACCCTGTAGCTGCAGGCAAAACCGTCCAAACAAATAATACACAAAGGAGTTTTTATCAGAACAGGATAGAAAAAAGTTTTAGCACAAGAGAATAGAGCAGAGTTTTATCAGAATAGAAATGAACTGAGCAGAATTTTGTCATGATAGACTAGAATAGCATAGGTTTTTTTTTTATAATACCATTTTTTCTGCATTAGAATAGAATCTTATTTTTCATAATAGAGTTTTATCATTATAGAATTGAATAGAATATAAAAAGAAATAGTGAAGAATAAAACGGAAGAGAAGCGAACGGGACAGTTTTGCATTGATAGAATAGAGTTTTAGCAGAAATAAACAGAACAGAATAGAGCTTTTATAGAGTTTTATTAGAATAGAATAGAATAGAATAGAATAGAATAATGAAAACAGGATGGGGTTTTATTATAAAAGAATAAAAAAGGGTTTGTTATAATAGAATCCAGTTTAATCAAATGAAATGAAATACAGTTGAGAGAATAGATTAGAATTATCCATAGAGTTTTATCATAATGGAATAGAATTGTCAAAATAGAATATAGAATAAAATAGAAGAGAATGGAATAGTTATCACGAAAGAAAAGAGCAGAGTAGAATAGAACAATTTTTTCATAATACAGTAGAATTCCTTTTTATAATAGAGTTTTGTGAGAATAGAATGGAAAATGACTGTCATGATATAAAAGAATTGAATTCAGTAGAAGAGAAGAGTTTTGTCATAATACAATAGTTTTATCAGAATCGAGTAGAGTAGAATTTTATCAGAATAAAATTAAATTGGAATAGTGGAGGCAGGAGACCGGAGAACCCGGAGAACCCGGAGGAACCCCACAGAGACACGGGGAGAACCGGAGGACCCTGGAGCTGTGAGGAGACACCGCTACCCACTGAGACAGTCTCCACACACACACACACACACACACACACACACACACACACAGGGGTGAGGACGAGGAAATACCCAGGAAGATCACCCTGTGGAGAAAAAAACTGCATTCTGATAGAAGATTCTGGGAAATCTGACTCTTAAGTAAAACACAGCAGGGACACGAACTAACACACGAACTAACACACGAACTAACACACTTCTCCTGAACTTCACTCTTCCTGATTCCATACCAGGATTTCTCTCTCTCTCTGTCTCTCTCTCTGTCTCTCTCCCTGTCTCTCTCTCTGTCTCTCTCTCTGTCTCTGTCTCCCTGTTTGGGTCTCTCTCTCTCTGTCTGTCTCTCTCCTTGTCTGTCTGTCTGTCTGTCTCTCTCTCTCTCTCTCTGCACTTTGCTTCCTTGTTTCTGTACATTCCAGCATGACACTGCTGCATTCACCCTTCACCCTGTGTGTGAGTGTGTGTGTGTGTGTGTGTGTGTGTGTGTGCACTGACTCACCGTTAAACCCAAACTGTAACACACCCATTACTGGCCCCGTGGGAAACAGCCAACTGCGTCAGAAATGCTGATTGTGATTCAGTGTGTTTTTTAACTTTTTTTTGCTACAGTAATGCTCCATTTCCTGTACTTATAACACCTCACTACACCTCACACACACACACACACACACACACACACTTTCTCTCACACATAAAGCAATGTTCCATGTTTTTCGGTCAGGAAGGAAACTTGTGTGTGTGTGTGTGTGTGTGTGTGTGTGTGTTGCTGAGTGCCAGGTCATTATATATCACATGCAAAACACTGAAAACTAAACACACACACACACACACACACACACACACACACCAGGAGCACCAAAGCGCTTCTAGTCCATGTGCACCTGCCATTTTTAGAAGTGATGAAGTAAAGAAGTAAAGATCAGTTAGTGTGTGTGTGTGTGTGTGTGTGTGTGTGTGTGTGTGTGTTTCCCATGCATGACTGATCATGTCTTTTCCATGGACGTACATGGCGAAGCCAAATGTGGAGCTCCGGAGTGTGTGTGTGTGTGTGTGTGTGTGTGCGCGTGTGTGATGTGGTGCCAAAACTTTTGCTCACATTTGGAAGCTCATAAACAACTGCAGCGAGGTTACGTCATGAAGGACGGAATGTGTAATTCCACGGAAAAGCATTTTCCTTTTTTTTGTAAAAACTCTGCATGGGCTGATATTTAATATTTGAGTTCATTATAATTTCAGGACAAGTGCGTTTTTCACGACCCCCTAAAAATAAAAAAAACATAAATAAAAATAAGGGACGTCAAACACTTGAAGCTTGTGGCATCATGTCTACATCATCACACACTCGCTTCTGTGACGCTCTTCCTGGCTGTGTAACAAAGCGTAAGAATCATACTGCATGAGCAGCCATCAGCTGGAGGCTAATCGGATCATTCGTTCCAAAGTAGCCGAGTTGCGTAGGAGTGGAACGAGGTCGTCCAGAAGGAAAGCGTGTCATTGTGCGTCGACTTCCTCGGCATTGTCCGAAGCGAAGGCTGTTTACACTCGTTTCTGATCCACTTCAGACTCTGCGGCTGTGAGATTCCTACACGTCGTGTTAAAGGAACGATTTGGCCAAAAGTGAAACTTACTCAACGCTCCACTTGCTGCAGATGTAATCAATCAGCACACAAATGTTTAGCTTCGCAATAGCGCTAGGAGGCTAATGCCTCCAGTTTAGCATTGTGCAAAACCTCGTGTCTGCATCATCACACCCTCACCGCAGAGAGGCTCAGAAACACCGTTTCTACAAAAACAACCTCATAAACATGAAGGATTTAAAAAAAAAAAAGATTTCATCTTGCATAAATATTCACCCCCCTTTTTTTCCCCCCACTATTCAGACAACGCAATTGAACAACTGTAGCCTAACAACAAATAAAACAGTAGCGTAGTGCAACAACAGGAGTGTAAAATAGCTCATAATATCGAATCAGTATTGCCTGCAATAATGATCTACAAATAATTAGTTGAATGGAGTCCATTTGTGTGCAATTATAACACAATAGTCATGTGTGTGTTGTACAGTGTCACTGCAGGAACCACGACGCGGCGAGTGTGTGATGATTTACGCCTAAAATTGACATAACGCTGAACTGGTAGCTATAAGGTTTACGTCTCGGCTGATAGAAGTTATTGTTTGAATGTAATATTTAGAGATTCTTTCTGAACTTTGACTCACTGATGGATTAATCCCATTCTAACCTCGATCAGTAATGACAGCGTGTGTTTATAATTCGCTTTGTGATATTCAGTATGTTTGAAATTGTGTTACTGGTATATCACCACTCCGTTCCCTCTAAGGTAACAGCTAACCTCTGTGTCCCTGAGATGAAATCTGTTCACGTCATTAATCAGCTGTTTTCTAAAAAGCCTTATTTATTTTGGATAATTGTAAAGGTGGAGTTGTTTTTATTATCATTAAAGAATTATTCCCATGATTCTTGTCGGAAAGATACGCTGTGATTGAGTAACGTAGCGCTTTGGAAAACAGCGATAAAAGGCAATTAGTGTGATAAGGAAAGGCGATATGAGATCGAGATGTGTGCGATGCCTTACTGAGAAAGCTTGTAGTTTTTTGATTATTGGAGTTGCATGAAAAAAAAAAAAAAACACGCCTGTTTGCTTTCCTTATTAAGAGCACTAATAGCTCGTCTGTCTCTCGGCGTTTGAATGACAAAGAGCTGATAAGAAGTGGAACAGGTTTGCCGGCTTCAAAGCTAGTCGGGAATTGTTATGGGCTTCGCCGGCACAGAGTCGGATTTGCATTGAAAGCCTTCATGAGATACAAGCGACGTGGTGGCATCATGATATCACACAGTAGCTGTGAGGGTTTCACATTCCAACAGACAGGATTCACACCAACTGTGTTTCCTTTTCGGAAATATTCCTTTAGCTAGCTAAGAACTCCGAACTATGCGAAGAGCCCACTGAACAATCAAGAGGCTAATACTCATAATGTGACTAAATCATCCACGCTTGTTGGAATTATTACCTAATTTGGTTGTCCAAAAAAAAAAGAAACGTCACTCATCAACCTTAAGACATTTTGTCCTCGATTTCCTGAGTGACTCATCACCCAAGCCCCTCCCCCTCCGAAAGCGGTTCTTACAAACAATAGTCACAAACATGACTCAGCTGACCAAAGAGTGACAGCGGAACCCATGATAAGTGTCGTCATTCCATGAGATTCCATCAGACAGTTCTGTAATCCAGAATCCAAAATGCCATTTATAAGCAATGAATTACTAGGCAAGGGAACCTTTTCTGGAACCATTGATTTGTTCAGGAACCCAAGAACAGAAACCAGGGCTGATTTTAGGTTCTACTAGGCCCATTTCCTTCACAGGAACCCTTTCAGGAACCAAGCACTTTTTCAGAAACTCCAGAACTAAAAACACAGCTGATGTTACTGCTACTAGGCCCATTTCCTTCACAGGAACCTTTTCTGGAGCCATTGGCTTTTCAAGAACTCACAAACAGAATAGAGACCTGACTTTAGGTTCTACGAGGTGCATTTCCACCGCAGGACTATTTTCAGGAACTGAGGACTTTTTCAGGAACCAAAGAACAGAAATCAGGCCTTATTTCAGGTACCAGTGGCTTTTTCAGGAACTCAGGACCAGAACACAGGGCTGATTTTAGTTTTAACTAGGCACATTTCTAGCTCATAAAGTTTTTCCGGACCTGAGCACTGTTTCAGGAACTCAAGAACAGTCAACCGGGCTTATTTGACGTTCTACGAGGTGCGTTTTCACCACAGAATCTGAGGATATTTTCAAAAAGTCAGGACACTCTGAAATGCCATAACAGTTTTAGTCATGCTATTTTAGATAACTGTCACCGTTCCTGCAGTGTGGTGGAAAAACAAACCAGGAACTCTTCCAGGAACTGTGAAATACTTGTTCAGGAGGGTTCCAGAACTTTTTAAGAGCTAAAAATTTCTGGAATCTTGGTGGACATGCAAAAAATGTCAGAAAAAAAAAGAAAGTTATTTTGCTTTCACAGGCTCTGACTTGTCATACGCATTCTGGCAAACTGTCAGATCCTTTGAAAGGTCTTGGCCACAAAAATGGAAAAACCTGTTAAACATGTTAACACGCTAACAAACGGCCTTGTGTAAATTTTTATTGCAATCTGAATTTGGTTCCCTGTCCGGCTCCGTGCCATTGTGTGATATGTGGTTTAGAAATGAAGGCATGGTGCGTTACTCAGCGAGGATCTGGCCTGCTTTAGGCAACATGTGTTTAGCAGATCGCTGCAGTGGGAGATGAGATGACGACAGTGGTTCTGCTATGCGGGTTCAGGAAAAGGGTGTGTGTGTGTGTGTGTGTGTGTGTGTGTATGTGTGTGTGTGTTGTACAGCCTAAATGCGTGTATGTGGGATGTGCTGATGATACACAGATACAAGACACACAGGTCAAACTTGTAAGATCTGAATTGACTGTCAGTCATCGGGTCACAGGTTTCGCAATTCAGATCTCAAATTAGATTTTTCAGTAATGAGCAGAAGGTTTGCAGATGACCAGAGAGCTGACGCTGGGGTGAGGAGGTATGAGCTGGACCTTGTGAGCTCATGCTCGTCAGGTCAGAAGCATGTTTGGTTGGAGATTCTGGAAGAATCTGGAAGAAATGCAAGACTGTTTAGGGACTCTGTGTGTGTGTGTGTGTGTGTGTGTGTGCAAACGATTGAGATCAGGATAGAGGCCAGCTATTGTAATGCTGTTTCGCTGCCTCGTCCAAATTCGCTCCAGATGTGACGGAAAGGACCAGGACCAGGACCGGACCAGGAAGGCGTCTTTGCATGTGCAGTGATTATAAAGCAAAGACAAGTCTCACTTACCTTCTCAATAAGATCTCATTATTTTTAAAACTAAATATAATCTATAACTAATATAAATTTTCCCTCATTTACACCAAGTGTTTAAAGCCTGCTTATTTATTTTAGCACTGGAGGTTTGAGACGAATGATGCTAGCGAGTAATTGTGTATACAAGGAATGTAATATGAACACAAGGCGTACTTGTTACTGGTTTGCTCCAGTAGCTCCACCTAAACACTGCCTGACTGAGCTTCAAAATAAACCCATATTTCTAAAAAAAAAAAAAGTGCTTTTCTTTATAGAGCCACTGCTCCAGAGATCACAACGCTGTGCACCAGTGAACTTTTCAGATCTTCCTGGAATGTATCAAACCCAAAAAATCTGCTAAAATATTATTAGGTGTCTACTGTTGATTTGGGAAAGGCTTCGTTGTTTCCAAAGACAGTTAGCTAGTTTTCTCCTTCAGGTTAGAGCGAAAGCTCTCCAGAAAGTTCCACAGGGCGTCGCGTTGAGACGGATTATGAACTCGAGTGATGTAGCTGAGGCCGAGGAACTGCAGAAGTGCGGGAAATCGTGCTCTGCAAATTGCTATTCTATTTTGCAAATGAACAATGATGAATTTTTTCCAGCAATCCTGAAGTTTTTTTTTTTTCCAGTGTTTACTTGTGATTCCCGTGGGCATAGTGGCAGGTTCCTATTTAATTAAAAATAAAATCCGAATCCGGATACAGATAGTGGCATTGCGTTCCACCCGTAGCAGGAACTAGTCTTTCGACCTTGTAGTGTTATCTCATCGTAGTGCCCCTACAGAGACAAAAAGAGACACATCCTCCCCACTTCAGAGGCGTCTCAGCAGGAGATTATTAAAAGTTACCCTGAACTTCCTTGGAATTCTGAGGATAATTAACTGATCTGACTTGAATGCCTGATCCAAATCACATCACACCCCGCCAGTTAAGAAGCGTAAAGTATGCGTGTTTGAGCAAAGCCCATCCTGCTGACAGAATGGCGAAAGCGAGGCGTGTTCGGGCAGTGGACAACCCCCTCGTTTTTTTTCAGAGGTTGACATAAGAGTGAGATCATCGTATTGCAGATTAACACAAACGCAACACGCTTCCTTCTTCCTCCAGGCCCCTTTTCGAGGATCAATCATTGTGTGGTATAGAGGCCGCGTCATGTTTAAAGCTGTAGCCTGAAGGAGTCATACCACATTAGAAGTGTTCTGGGAAATGCGATCCTCTGTCCCCCTCCCATTTAGCACAAATGTAGTGGATGAGCTAGGACATGTTTAATGTTTGCATCTTTAGTTTTCGTTTTTGTACTTGAGGTTTAAGGATGATATTGCTAACAATTAACGGGAGCTTATAGCTACCGGTTTAGCATTGCGCAAACTGTATGCTACAATCCATGCCGTGCTCTCCATGTCACAAAACCTGGATGGAAATTTAAACCCATAATGAACAAGCCCGAGGCGAGGAAAAACTCCTCAAAAGGGAACCCGTGCTCTTCTGGGTGACACCGGATAGCGTGGTTATAAATCATTTCAGTATACAGGTGTAGAAGAGTAAAGACAAACACTACGGAGTGTGTTTATAGGATGCTCAGTATGAGCAGAGTGTGAATCCTGGGACGAGCGACAGGACAGTCAACAAGTGTAGCAACACTGAAGAAAGAGTGAGACATGGATATAAATAGTTTTTTTGTTTTTTTAGGGGAAAAAAAAATGACAAAATGACATCACAGATCTAAAATCAGTCGTAGCACAGTCCATCTTGAAGCCTGAAGTTTGGTATCACTCGCACTAGCATCAGACTCAGGTAGGAGGCGTGGCCTACAGTTTAAGGTGATGGTATTGTTCACATATACTGATTTTGATATTGCTTCGTATGTTTAAATTTTCCTCACAAATGTATTCTGCTATTTAGACGCTAAACTGGAAGCAGTAAACTCATATTTGTTAGCTAGATTAGTGTGGTGCAATACTAAACCTGCACATTTCAGATGCCAAGCATGTCTGGGCTGTTCTTCTCCCAAGTGAGAAGTTCCTTTTAAATTCCTTTTAAATTACCTAAATGGAGTTTGTACTTTAAACCTAAAATCAGCCCCGGCGGCAGTTTTCAGGATCCGAAGCACACGAGCTTGTCTCTGGAGCTTGTACACACTGAAGCGTCTAAAACCATTAGCACTGACGCACCGTTTCCAATTAAATTCATTCTCATAATAAAAATAAAAACCTGTGAAGAAAACACCAGCAGCAACAACTTCACATGTAATGATCAGTGTTATGCTGAAGTGCTTTTTCATCTAAATGTCACAGCTAAGTGAAAAAAAAAAGTTCCTTTAGCTAATCTGTACATGCTAATCCTAATAAACCAGCTACTAAACACTATATAAAGAAATTGCTCACCTGAGAAGATTATTTTTGAGTTGAGTTATGGTTATATCATTTACTAGCCAATCAATGCATGTATTTATTTTATAAAGCTCTTTGATTATGGCTACTTGAACAGAAATTCGGAAATTAGCTATTCATGCTAGCTGTGTGATTATGGCTCCAAAATGGAGACTACTTGAGTTTGTGACTGGCTTAAAGCTTTTCCACCTCATTGCATTATTCTTGCTTTAATAATTACGTGTAATTACAAGTTTATGGCTCACAGAGACTGAACAAATAGCTACTGGGTAGAAATGAAGCCGTTTCTGAGGTAATTCTGAAGGAACTACATCCACAGGAGAATTTGGCGCTTTACACACTGTATATGATTTTCTTAAACGATATGTGGAACTTATGCTAGCGTAGAGATCCTGGGATCGGGCAGGGTTTTTACTTTCATGCAGGAGGTGAGATATGAAGCTCGTGGGACAAAGAAAGGCCATGTTCATTAACATGAGAACGTACAGCGTGCTTACCCGGTGCTGTGCGACAGCATAGTCATTCATTCATCATCAGTATGATGATGTGGCGAAGTGGTAAATTATTAATTTGCTTATATTTTGAGAAATAAAACTGTTGCTAAGAAAAGACAAACACAGAGGCCGTAGGTTTCGCCACTTTGTAGCTCAAACACACGGAGGTCGAAAATGGAATTCCTAGTTCTGACTTCCCATTTCCGAGTTTAATCAAATGCAGAATAAGTTCTGGGCCATGGGGAACAAAAATCAGTTACAAATTCAGACCCACACACCAATAACATTTCTGATTTTTCTCTCAGATCCTGGGACTTTACATTAATCGGTGCATTTTCCATTAACTTGCTGATGTTGGTAGCATAAAAGCCAAAGACAAGTAGATAGACAAATAGACAGTAGTATTTACAATAGATAGTAAATAGACAAGGACTTGAAAAGAATGTTACAGATGAAAAGTACTAAGATATAATTTCGGATCAGTGGGAAATGTTCTACAGTTATTGTGTGTTAGTGCACAAAGAAGGCGTAAAAAGATTCCTATCTGTACTCGGGTCGCTGTTACGCAGTGTACACACGTGCTATTTCCAGCACAGAGATAGTCTCGAGTCACACCTTTTTCCAAGAAAGTTTTGCAACCTGAAATGGTCGGATGAGGACATGCGCAGTGTGAAGTTCATATCATATCACAACTTTTTCTGTTATCAGATGTGTGTCACAGTAAAACAAAAGGGAATCAGTGAGCTGCGAACAAGTCCCAGGCTCAGTAGAGACTTGTCACTGTGTGATGTGTTTATCTGGGAAAAAGAAAAACCGTTATCTGTAAATCTAACTGAAATAACCTGGAATTACACGCTGGAAAGAAGCAGTGGAAATATTCCCAGGAACGCTTAAACAACCGGGAAGAAGAAAAAAAAAACACAACAGTAAAATAGCTTACCTGATAATGATACAGCTCAACTTACGGCCTTGGAGTTTGTCCTTAATAGCTGACTTTACAGCTCAATAAAGGAACTGAATTGTTGGCAGAACATCTGCGTTATTAACCACTTCAACACTACAGATTAAAAAAGAAATGTGTAATTTGTTAAAACTAATTTTTAGTTAAAAAAATATTTTTTAAAACCTTTGTTATATAGTAATCTTCAGTGCTCCAAATAAAAATCATTGTAAACATGATGTCCTTCACACTGTTTTTACATTTCACCTGACTCGAGCTGTCCATGTTTCAGAGTACATAATTTCATCAGTTTCACATGATTTCATTTTCAATTATTTTGCACCAAATTTCAATCAAAAAAGTTTAAATCACAGCATTGGTACTAAAATCAGGGCTTAACAATAATCAAGACCTGCTGTCCACTGTACATAGATAAAAAACAACAACAACAACAACAACAACAACATTTAGACACATGAACCGTAGAAAGTATCATCATATGTGTCTAGTCGACTAGCTGGAAGCCCATAAAAGCTCCAATAACATCTTTAATTTAAATTTT
>CM041001.1:15840155-15877413 GCA_022985145.1 Pangasius djambal | reverse complement strand
TTAAATCACAGCATTGGTACTAAAATCAGGGCTTAACAATAATCAAGACCTGCTGTCCACTGTACATAGATAAAAAACAACAACAACAACAACAACAACAACATTTAGACACATGAACCGTAGAAAGTATCATCATATGTGTCTAGTCGACTAGCTGGAAGCCCATAAAAGCTCCAATAACATCTTTAATTTAAATTTTGAATGAGTGATTTAATGGTTAAATATCCACGCTGATGGACTGATGAACACTCTTAAAAATTGTCTGATATAGTGCAAAACAAACAAAAAAAAAACAATAAATAAATAAAATTTCAGACTAATTAACGGGTCTGAAAAGGTTAATGCATTTCAAACGACATCTGTGACTAAATGTGGAACTTTTCCTCTTTTTCCCTTCAATCTTGTTCCGACGGAAATGTGGAAATGGATTTATAAAATTGGATTTTCGTCTTTGTAGGTTAAGTAAGCGAGTTAACATTTAGAAAGAAGTGTGTTATTGGGTTTAAATGTTATCATTTTATTGTGGCCGTTGTAGAAAAAGGCTTTACTTGTGCTTTCCTTTATATCTCTGCATCACGTGATTGCTAAAGTCTCCTATAATTTCATTAAAATGTGGCAATAAAATGTTTATCAAAGTGTCATGTATCAGTCTTGGTGGAATTCAGTATTTGAATGAATCAAATGATCAAACATCTCACTGCAATTTTGCGCCGTTTGCTCATTTAACTCAGACTGTTTTCGGTGGACAGCACAGCCTGCATGACAATCACCTTTGAATCGCTGGTAGCCGCTCAGTGAAGCCGTGTGTCTCTGGGTGTTTAGGAGAGACTCAGTTACACTTTCGTTCATCTTCGGAACACAAATGAAGATATTTGTCTCTCCATATAACCAAAACTTTCAAACTCCAAAAAGTTCATAAAGGCATCGTAAAAGTAATCCATGTGACTCCAGTGGTTTAATCCCACATTTATGAAGCGATGCGAATGACTCGTGTGTGCAAAAAACCTAAAATAATGTCTTTATTCACAAGATATCGTCACTTCACCCGCATAGAGCTCAGACGCGGGTTCCCGAGAGAACCACGACGCGTGCAGGTTGTGTTGACGTGAGAGCGGACGTTCTCGTCATACAGTTGGTCCCGGAAGCGCTGCACAGTTTACAGCAGAGGAAGTTTCTCAAGGTTCTGGCATCCAGGAAATGCAAAATCAACAATGTAATGAACGAAGCTTGCATCCAGCGTCCCTCTTCCTCTGCTGTAAACAGTGCAGCGCTTCATATAGTCAAGTGTAAATTCATTTCTACATGTGCCATGGCAGTACGTTTTTGCATGTAGCATGGCAACGTATTTCTACAGGTAGCATGTAAATGCATTTCTACATGTAGCATGGCAACGCATTTCTACAGGTAGCATGTAAATGCATTTCTACATGTAGCATGGCAACGCATTTCTACAGGTAGCATGTAAATGCATTTCTACATGTAGCATGGCAACGTATTTCTACAGGTAGCATGGCAACGCATTTCTACAGGTAGCATGGCAACGCATTTCTACAGGTAGCATGTAAATGCATTTCTACAGGTAGCATGTAAATGCATTTCTACATGTAGCATGGCAACGCATTTCTACAGGTAGCATGGCAACGCATTTCTACAGGTAGCATGTAAATGCATTTCTACATGTAGCATGGCAACGTATTTCTACAGGTAGCATGGCAATGCATTTTTGCATGTAAACACATTTCTACATTAATACATTCTACATTAATTCGGTTCATAAACCGATCGGGTGGCGCAATACTGATGATGTGGTATTGTGAAGTGCCCCTGTGTATTACAGCGTTTGTTTGTTTCTTTGTTTCACCGAGTGGCATGAACTCATGGATTCTGAGTCTTGACTCATTTTTTCTTTTACATGATTTTGCAAATTTGAGCCATTCTTTGTGATTTGTAGGTGGCTTGTGCCATTTGGAGATGTTCTTTTGTTTGCTATGTCTAGAAGTTAGCAGTTATGGAAAAACTGCTCATTTTTAAAGTCTCAAGTTTCCACTTTCACATGAGCCATTAATTCTACTGTAGTGTGACATCACGACGAAAATCAACGCGGAACACAGACACGTGCAAAACAGGCGGAATTAACTATTATTTTGGTCTCTGCTGGATAGGGCCACAGCCCCGAGCGCTGTTGATGAAGAGGACGAAAGGGCGTTGCTAGGTTACGCTGCACACTCGTTCAAAGGGAGCTTGGACGCCTGCTGCGAAAGTTTTTTTTAAAAAAATCCAAACAGACCGTTAGCAGTGATGTCATACTATTAGCATATGAATCCAATTGTACAATTTACACTCAATTATTATTTTTTTAACTATTTAATGCTAGGAGAATTATTGACAGCGCTCTACTGAAGAACTATGATTTTGAGAAAGTGGTGTAATTTCAACATAAGTGACAAAAGAGAGAAAATCAGTCAGTCAAGACAAAAATAGTCACTGGACCTACAAAGCTAATGTGTCTAAGTAAAGAACACTAAATAGTACTGTACACTTCACTAAAGCCTGTTTTATGCTGTGCGATCATTAAGATTAATATTATTACTCGTCACACGAGAAGTACGAGAAGATCCCAGGAAAATCTCGCACAAATTCTGTACAAGGCTGTGTTCGATAACGCGGGTTCGCCATGTCAGATTATACGATGAAGATCCTCTACCGATAGACCTGTGATTAAAGAAAATGCCTAGGCTCTGATTACGTCATCAATCGGCGTGATCCGTGCAGAAAGCAGTCTCGCGTGAACGCAAGCCTTCTTCAGAGCGAGCTTGCAGTTGCAGGACATCGTTCTGTCCATTAGCATGGATCGTTCACGCACCTGTAGCTGTCTCATGAGCCTGGCGTCCTCCTATCGGTGGATTTGAGACGAGCGTCGTCGCGGCGCTCAGATTCTGCGATTTTAACCAAACAATTGCTCTGTATTTGGACGTCTCTAAATCAGCTGCTGATAGCATGAGCATGTCACAGCAGGAGTTCCAACACCGCTGATCTCAATAGTTTTTCACAACAGGAAAATTGGGACAAAGGTATTGTGCAGTTGCTGCATTTTTAACAACGTCTGCCCGAACCTCCAACCCGTACAATTCGACACGTTGGAATTTTTCCGCAAGGCAAGCTTAGACGCTGGGTCACAGGTCATGACCTAAAGGTTCACTAGTGTCTGAGAGGAGTGTGTGTAATGTGTGTAAGAAGAAAAACCTGCTAAAGATTTCTAAAGATCAGCTGCATTGTAGCTCCAGTAAGCGTCTAATCACATTTTACCCCGAACCTCAAGTAGTTTAGACTTTTCTGTCACTGATGGTGTCTCTATAGTATAGTTTTTTATTAAAGCTACGAATTTAAATGTTGCTAACGAGAAAAAAGATTTCAGGCGTGCGTTAGCATCGTGCATGCTGCTCTGTGACGTCCTTCTGTCACACCGCATCAGAAACTACATCAGCAAGTCCAAAGCCATGTGTGTGATGATTGAGACATGTAGCGTTTAGCACATTGCTGATTCGTTTTCTATAACAGCAGCTTGACCAGTAGCGCCCGCTAGCTCATACCATGAGTTTATATAGTTATAACGCGCTCGGCTTTATGCATCGCATCGAAACCGATCTAAAACCTTGTTACTTATTTGTTGATATGGAGAAGCATTCATTTATTTAACATTCATGGAAGGAGTCTCCAGTGTCAGCGCTTTGGAACAGTCAAGTCGTTTGCGTTTTGAGGTTTCTGAGTAAATCGAACGTGACGTATCGGCTACACTTGCGTTAAATTTCCTCCAACGTTCATGAAACACACACACACACGACAAGCCAAAATAAAACCAGCGACGTTTTTTTTTTAAACGATGTTTTATTATTCCTAATATTGTTAGATGTAGATACACAAGTCAACAAACAAATCTTTCTGTGTCCCTCCCTCCCGCGCCTCCCCTCCCTCCCCCAGGATCGTGAAAGTAAAATGCTGCACGGCACACTGTGGCCCCCTGGTGGCAGGGCTCGGTGTTACACACGAGAGAACCTCAAGCTCGACAGCAGGAACAGCAGTGATGCAGTAATACAGGAGCCGCAGTCCTAACAGTAATAACAGTAGCGATAGTAAGTCATCAGAAGAGTTTGTATTATTATTAATAATAATAATAATAATAATAATAATATAATAATAACCGTATTCAACAACTCAATTCCATTCGAAGACAGAAATAGTTGAATGACATGTTGATGTGGGGACATATTTAAAAATAAACACACAAATGAACTTCTCATTTTGTTCGACACTCAGGAGCTAAAATTCCCATCTTTTTTGTTGTGTTTTGTTTTTTGTTTTTGTTTTTTTTTTTTTTGTAAAAACTTTCCCTCGTTTTTTTTTAAGCTCACTCAAATTAACCGAAGCCCATTTAAGGACGTACTAAAATTATAACTCTTATCATTTACTTATTTGCTTTTTAAAATGACCTCGTGCACACAGTGACGACACACACACACACACAAGACATTTTACGTTAAGAGTCTTATTTTGGGCCAAGTTAAAGGTATACTTTGGCAAAAAATAAAATAAAATGAAATAAAATGTAACCTTAAAAAAATTTCCCCTACACTCCATGAGCAGTCAATCAGCTAATCATGCTTGGTGCGTGACGCTTACTCTTTTTTTGTTTTGTTTTGTTTAGTTTTTTGTTATTTAGGTGACATTTTGGGTGAAGCTGACCTCCGTTAACTCGTTCTCCGCCTTAACTTTGGACACCACTCCGAATGTCTTGGCTGTAAGGGGAAAACTGTGTGCGTTTGATTTGTCCAGCAGGACTCCTGAGGGGAAATCTGAGGTACAAATTCAGATTGAGATGGTGCAAAGAAAAAAAAGAAAGAAAAAAAAAATCATTACAATTTGGAAATCTGCGTATTTCCATTCGTATCAGCGTAGCGAGTGGACAGAGCGGTGAATTCAGGTCGTGAATACGTGATGGAAGTGCGCCACCAGGTTTCAGCTACTTATGCAAAGAGTCAGTCATCCGGAAGCTGATTGGCTGACGCGAGCAAACCTGACTCGCTGAACCGGATGATGACCAATCAGAGCAGGCCGACCGGCCGAACCTTCGGGGGTGAGAATCAGATCAGTGTGTGCTTTAGGCATGTGCTGATATTGAAGTTTAGTATCACTCGATCTGCCCCACTTTTTTTGTTTTTTTATGCCGGTTCCAGTTCCAGCTGTAGAGATTGTGCACAAGTGCTGCCCTAAAAAACTCAAACGCAACATCTCGAAGCGCCTACGATAACAGTATTGTGTGCTGAACATTACGATATATTGCATAACTGATTATCAGCACATGCCTTTTTTGTATTTGTTTTTTTTTTTTTTTGCATATTTACTTGTGACTTGAGTGTGCGGCTTAGTTTTATTACTCGCTGTAGCCGGTGAGTGTTGATTTGACGTAAAAATTGAAATTAAGAAGAAAAAAAACCAAACCCAAACAGTCGTTTACTTTCAGTGTGTCTTCCTGCGCAATGCTCCAAAGTGCCACTACGAGTTATGGGTTCTCGTTCTGATACTCCGCTCCCCTCAGAGGAAGGGGCTTCATCGTACGTCGACAAAATATAATGACACGTTTTTTTTTTTTTTGGTTTTTCTTTCACGGCCACTTCTTAAACCTAACGTCACAGACACGTCAAGGCGAGCTCGCTAGCGGCGGTTAGGACGAGGCCAACGAGCAAACCGCCTCTGCCTACAAAAATACTGTGTTCATGCTACACCGGATAAATGCAGAACGAACACGCGCCACGCTCTCCTGTGTACAAATGCAAAAATAGCATCGAAAATAATCCGTTGATTAAGCCACGCCCCTTTTCCTGCTACCACGTTTAAAGCGTCGATTAGTGATTTACCGATAATAAGCATGGCGTATTGATTGATGAACAGTGGGGTGAGAAATGTAGATTTGGTCCACATTAAGGGGGAAAAAAAAAAACGGACAGTAGTTTCGTTTCTCGTCCAGTGTTTCGTTTCACAAATATTATACAGCGACGTGATTTCCCAGAATGCCCTAAATCACATGAAGAATTCATAACAGAATCAGAGAGGTTAAGGAAAAGGGGGAAAAAAAATCCCATCCCATGATCCTTTTGTGTTTTAGTGTGGGTGTATGATCTGAATAAGAGGAATAAAGATGAAGTCTATTGTGCAGCAAAACACCTCACACACACAAAAAAAAAAAAAAAGAGAAAGAAACAAAACATCTCAACAATGTAAAACTGTCAGGGAAGGAAACTAAATCCCAACTTGAACAGAACTTTCCAGACGTTTTAGTATTACGATTTTAATGGTTATCCCCTGCACACTTCAGAAGAAAAAAAAAAACTAAATCTAAAATTGAACTATTTTCAAATGATGGAAAAAAAAAAAAAAGGTGAAACCTCATGTGCTGTCACTTGTAGAAATCTAGAACCCGGGTTCTGGTCTAGAGCTCTTCATCCTCGGGTTCTAGACGCGTGTGTGGAAATGGAGGAGGTTTTTGCGTTCCCTCTCAAAAAAACTGAAGTCGCTTGCTTGCTACACTTTCTCTCTCTCTCTCTCTTTTTTTTTTTTTTTTTTTTAAATATTACTCGTCACAAATCGCAATGGCAAATAGTTAAATAACAACAATCAGATATATTAACTAGGAACATGAACATCCATACTTTAAAAACAAGAAAAAAAAAAGAAAAAGGTGATTCGGGTCCTTCACAACGTCAAATAAAATGAATGTAAAGGATGAATGAAGGAAACTTTAGAAGCGTTGCATTATGGGAAAGGCTGCTAGCCCTGAAACTCCAGGACAGAGTGTTAAAATAAAGCCACCCAATCAACCATCCAATCAACCGAGGTGTCGCTGATGACGGACACAGACGAGCCCTGGTCCTTCAGGAGGCGGGGCCACGTTACAGAAGGATGGCAGTGAGTGAGACAGCTAGAGACAGCGATAGAGAAAGTAAAAGATGTATAGCTATGTGACAGTAGAGGGCGCCGTCCATCCTCTCGGACAGTTCGCGCTTTGACGGAACTTTTCCCTCCTTTCCTTTCCTCTTTACTTCTTCTTGCCGAAGAAGCTGAAGCGTTTCTCTCTGTCTTTCTCCTTGCCCTCTTTGTTGCGCATGGTCACGCCTCCGCCCTCGCCCTCGCTGGGGGACAGCGGGGGCATCGTCATGGCCCGCGTCAGAGGCGGCGCCGGAGAAAGATCTTCAGCGTTGCTCGCCAGCATGGAGGAGTGGATCGCCCGAATCCAGGAACTCATCTCAGCCTGGAGAGAGAGAGAGAGAGAGAGAGAGAGAGAGAGACAGAGAGAGAGACAGAGAGAGACAGAGAGAGAGAGAGACAGAGAAAGAGAGATAGAGAGACAGAGAGAGAGAGATAGAGAGACAGAGAGAGAGAGAGGCAGAGAGATAGAGAGAGATAGAGAGACAGAGAGAGAGACAGAGAGAGAGAGAGACACAGACACAGAGAGAGAGAGACAGAAACAGTGGAAGAGAGAGAAAGTGATTGAGAGACACAGACACAGAAAGAGTGAAAGATGGAGAGAGACAGAAAATAAAATGAACTTTTATAGACACATCTCAGTAAAGTGCTTCATTTTAAAACTCTGAGAACACAAACAAACAAACAAACAAGCAAACAATAAATAAATAAATAAATAAGTAAATAAAAAAGCTGTGAAGAAAAGCCCCGTAAACAAACACTGAACACTTATAGTATTCATTTTCCCCCAGAGATGTTTGGGCCGTTTTCTGCATTTTCAGTTTTGTCGTCTGTGTATTTTTAACTGCACGCAGTCCCCTAAACACAAGCTGCTACTGGACACCAGAGGACACACTCAAGGCGGTGGAGGGACACACTCACCTCGTCCTTGGCTTGGAACAGGAACTCCTTTCCATCTCCCAGCCTGAGGAAAAAAGAGAAGGGAAAGTGTCATACACTCCGTATCCGGTGTAGCCCTGATCGGACAGGAATGACGCGATGATTTAAAAAAAAAAAAAGAAGTAGAAAAAAAGATAAACTAATCATTGATTCTGGAGGAGCTTTCTGCTTTGTACATTTATGGAAGGAGTCTCCAGTGTCAGAGGCTTGTAACAAAAAGTTATCTGACACTATAAAATCTTCAAGATAAGTAGCAATACACACTACAGTTTCTCTGCGGTTTTATTTCTGTGTGTGTGTGTGTGTGTGTGTGTGTGTGTGTGTGTGTGTGTCTTATTCACTTCAGGATAAAAAAGTGAAAAGGCTCTTTTGTTATATAGGACGCATCCGTCTCTGTGTCTCACTTCAGTTTGAAGACGTGTTTTCTCTTCTTGTAGTCGTGGGCGACTTCGCAGGTGGCCTCGCCGAGGCTGATGGGGACTTCTCCGTGGTAGGGGATGCCGTTAGACGCGCTCTTGTTGTCCTTATAGAAGCCCAGACTTCCCTTCCTCAGCACGCAGTACACGTTCTGCCAGGATCTGCACACAGAGACAGAGATTTAAAACAAAACAAAATAAAAAAAGTTAAAAAAACATTAATGATGTGACAGTAGCAGACCTCGTTGAGTAATTAATTCGTTGGTATTTGTATGATGTATCTGCTATGATGATACTGTAATAAGTATATAATATATAATAACACGCTGATAGTCTGGTGTGACGGTGTGTTTGTACCTGTTGGCTGCTTTCTTGCCCTGGCTCTCCATTTCCTGTTTCCTGCACAGTATTCCCTCCATGGCCTCGGCGGGCGCCTCCACTCGGCTGGGCAGCGTGCCTGACGGCTCGTGGCGCGACGCCGTGTCCAACCCGCTGTCCTGGCCGGGGCCGTTCACCGACTCCGCCTCTGAGCCCTGCACGCAAACAAGCGCAAGTCAGAGACTCCGTCTGAGATTGCACGGTGAGACACTGCAACGTTACTCTAACTGCGTGAATGAGCAGTGTAATGGACTCGAGCGGTGATGCAATGAACAACACGACACTGAATGAACATCAGCACTGACGTGAATCATTCATTAACAGGTCCTAATAGGTTTGCTTGAATTTCATCCATTCTTCGCCTGCGTTCATGTTAAAAATGAATTTCGTCTCTTGTATTGGTGTCATGACTGCTGTTGTACACTAGGGGGCGTGTTGTGCTCTGTGCACCTTTTGGGTTTTGATATTAAAAAGAAAAACAGCACTAGTTGAATTAGGCTACAGGATCATTTCTAATTTCTTAACATTTTTTTGCTAGCGTTAAACACCAGTCATACTGAGAGGTGGCAACACTGCTAGCAAGACGACGCTAGCAACTGTTAGGAAACGGTGAGCTAAACATTTGGTGCGATCGCTACTTAATAATACTCTAGAGCTTCCATTATTTACTGACCAAGACTCCACAGCCACGCCCACTTATCTCATGCATTCACATATATATTGGAAGCATATATATATTTCCAAACTTGTCAAAAATACAAACTTTCGCCAAGTGTTTGTACCACTTTTAAATAAAACACTGACGCTTGCTAATGTCCTTTCTGTGCTGTAATCTGAGCTGACACGGATACGGGCTGAAAATTCTTCCTTAAATCAATCATTTTATCAAATTTTATCTGATTCTCATAAAATTGACAATTTTAACTCTCTCAAAAAAAAAAGCATCGGTGAAAAAGCCGCCCACTTCCACATCATCGCTAGTGCCTAATATATAATGTAGCTTAAATATCAACTGAAAATCTGTGGTTTTGTTCTTCAAAATCCAACTGATTGTGTTGTTTTTGTGCTCTAAGACTTGAAGTTGCTCTGTATTACAAACACGCAATGAAGAAGAGAACACTCAGCCATACGGACAAACTCAGACAGCCACATCATGGGGCCTGAGTGCAAGATGGAAAACACAGCAAACAGCGTGGACACACACCGACACACACCCACACACACCCGACACTGAACCAACCGCAAGGAGCTCCTACAGATTGAGGACTTTGACTAAAACGTCAGCATTAAGAGGAAACTGAGGAGGCAGTGATGTTCAGTTCAGCCTTTATGGTACAGAATAAACAGACATTTAAAACACTCCAGTGTGACTAGTTCAGGTTTTTAGTGTAGCTGTATGATGTTATGACAGTTTTGCCCCCGAGGCTCTGACAGCTAATCCACATGGACCTAAAGGCTAGAACTAAACCACTTTTTCACAGAAAGAAGGAAACGAATCACTACCTCCGCATCTCACTCAGTGTTTCTCAATCCAGGTGAGGCGCTCATTACATTTCACTGCACCACGTGTGGGTTTTTAATGTCTTATTAACTTCAAGAGGGAGAATAAACAGAGGCTGGTGAGGGAACTCCATATATAGCTGACATAATGGACGTGAGAACAGGATCTAACTTGTTTCATGGATGATCCAGAACATTGAATGTAAGTATAAACAGTGAAGTACAATGCATCATTCTTTAAATGCATTTAAAAAAATTGTAATTCCTGGCAAATTACTGCAGTATGAAAGGAATAAACCACTTCGGGACGTGCTGTTTTAGGGGAAAAATATGAATATCGTCATCATTAACTATATTCTTCGACCCTCCCTCATACTGTTTATAACTCATTTTAAAACGCGGCCGTCGGGAAAATAACTTAAGTTGTTGTCATGGCAACTAAATGACACCCCGGCACTGTGGTGGTGATGAGAAGGGATTGGGAAACACTGACGTGATTTTTTATTTTTTTTTATTCATACACTGACACTAAACAGAACAAACTGGACAAGACATGGAAAGCTCTGCAGACCACAGGGAGGATCACGGCGCCCTCTAGCAGGCCGAGTGGGGAACTGCGCCCGCCGGCTTGCTAGCTCATTCAGCGCAGGAAGTGATGGGATTAGCGATGGTGCTAGGCTAAAGCTGGACTGGAGCACGTCGCTGATGGAGTTAGTACTCACACGCTGCTGTGCCTTGTAGGGTTTGGGCACAGGCTTAGAGACCGGTTTAGAAAGAGGTTTAGGTTCCGCGTTCGGGAGTTCAGATACCGAGACCGATAAGGACTGCAGGTAAGAGAAGTGTAACAGTAACAGTTAGTGTGTGTGTCAGATATAATCTGCTCTTTACATGTAACACTTCACAGACACAACGTGAATTAAATTTCATATTAACTCCATTTACAGGGTCGTGGACTACACACACACACACACACACACACACACACACACACAAACACCTCTCATACATATACACACATTAGAGTACAATCTGACAGAACGTGTACATTCACATGACCAACATTTATAAGAACGAAGCGCACACACACACACACACACACACACACACACACACACCACACAACAGTATGATGTTTAACAAAGTGATGCTCAAATGTTTTTCAGTGGAACAGCAGTGTGTAGAGTGGTGAAGGTGTGTAAAGTCCAACCTGTGACGTGTCCTGGTCACTGTGGACTCCATTGACAGACACTGACTGGTTCAGTGTGGTCTGGTCCAAACTCGTCCTGGAGAGAGAGAGAGTGAGAGAGAGAGAGAGAGAGAGAGAGAGAGAGATAAGGTCACAGAAATCACACACACTCACTCTCATTTAACTCTGAGACTTCCGTCTTCATTAACTGGTGATGTATATTAACCTTGCTCCAGACTCGTGTTCAGTCTCGGACTGTACCACTTCCTCTGCGGGGGGAGGCGTCGGAGGTCTCCGTGCTCTCTCCTCTTCTTCCTTCCTTCTCTGAATCTCCTGTTCCTCAAGCTGTGAGGGAGAGAACGGATAATGAATAGAAGAGCAAGCTGAAGAGGAATGTGTGTGTGTGTGTGTGTGTGTGTGTGTGTGAGTGTGTGAGTGTGTGTACCGTGGTGAGCTTCTCGAGCTGAATGAACCGCTCCTCCCAGCCAGCAGCGAGCTTCTCGAAGGCTTCGTGTCGTTTGATGAGGCTCTCCACCTCGTCCACGTTGGAGCCGAGCTCGGCCGCGCGCACCAGCGGCTCCTGACCCGCTAACCACGACTCGGCCACGGAGGCGTCCCTGCTGAACTGCAGCACCTCCAGGACTGTCTCACACACACACACACACACACACACACACACACACACACACACACACAGAGAGAGAGAGAGTTAGAAAAATAACAGTAGCGGTACAGAGAACACCTGTGTATCAGAGAACGCATTCACAGTTTCATTCAAGTACAATCGAAAAAACACACACACTCGCTCATACACGCTCACACACTCGCTCACACACTCGCTCACACACCAATCTGCAGGTGGTCCATTTTGTCCTGCCACTTCTGGTTGATTTCGTCTCTCTTCTCCTGAAGCTGCTGCAGTTTCTCCCGGATCTGCAACGTAATCAGATACAGTGTGTGTGTGTGTGTGTGTGTGAGCTTATAAAAAAATTGTTGAGAAGTGTGTGTGTGTGTGTGTTTGTGTGTATACCTCTTCTGAAGCATAGTGGTTGTTGTCGATGAGGGTGTTTCCCATGTCGGTGCAGGCGGTGAAGCTGCCGGATCGGGCCTCGATCTCCGCTTTAATGTCCTGGTGGTTCGCAATGACGAGCCCAGCTGAGGACACATCCCTAACACACGCGCACACACACACACACACACACACGATCCTCAAACAGTTACTACATAACAATCTATAATATGTATATGTGTGTATTTACATACTAATGTACCTGTGAACAAAACGCTTTGTTTATTTTGTATTTTCACCCCAAAAAAACCTGGCTTTTAAAATAAAATGTAAAATAACAGGATGTGCTGGATCAAGTGCTATTTTAACGAGAGTGGAAGCCATACTGCTCTGATAACAACTAGGACTACTCATGCAGCAGTATATTGACATCTTCTCCTTAGTGTTTATCACATTTTAATTTTCAAATTCTCTTGCTTTTATGTTACAGCGAATAACATATGAGAGTAAAGGGGGAATAAAAAAAGAGTGATCTGCTTCAGTCAGCATTTTCTATCCCCCATTTTTTTGGGGACATGTGTTTAAAGGTGGTGGTCTACATGCTGTTTGCAAAACCACCGTCTTAGAAGAAAATTCTGGCACCTTCTGAGGTGTGAATATACATAACAAAGCTGTGAGCAACATCCCGTAATAATAGAACTCAAGCTGATGCTAATATAAACGCTTACACAAAAGGGTGGTCTTTTGTTATTATGAGTGTATCTGTAGTTAGTGTGTGTGTGTGTGTGTGTAAACACACCTGGGGCTGTCGTGAGACTGGATCTGTAAGTTAATGCCGTCCATCCACAGCATCAGATCTCGGACCATGTTGAGGAAGCGGAACTTCTCCACCGTGTCCAATAGCAGCAGCCGCCTGTCCTGAGTGGCAGCCAGAAGCCCCTCCCACGCCTCGGTGACGGCACGCTCATGCCGATGGATGTCGTCTGCCTTCTCTCCTGCGTACGCTTTCTGCAGACGTGCCGCGTCGTCCTGCACCTGTGTCACCTACGACGAGATGATATAAAGGTTAATGAAACTGAACGTGTGCTGTTAGACAGTTAGATACAAAATGGCACCCGAGTCTGTCCCTCTCTCACAGCCCCGCCCGCTCTGACCTGTCCGCTGAGCGCGTGCACGTCGTGCTCGTAGGCCGTGTGCTGCCGGTGGAGGTGCTGCACCGTGTTGAGGTCGCGGCCCAGCTCGGCCGAGTTCAGCGCCTCCCTCTTGTTGCGGACGCGTGCCAGCGCCTCGCGAGCGTCCTGCTGGAAGCGCTGCAGCTCGTACGAAGCCGCCAGCATCTGCGTGCGTGTGTCCATGAGCTCCAGCAGGTCGGCCCAGGCCTCGTTCAGGCCGTCCTTCCACTCGGCCACGCTGGCGTTCTCGGGGTGGCCTGACTCGATCAGAGTGTCTGCCTGGGCGTTCACTGCGTCCACACGCTCCTGTCCGATCGCGCTCGTGTCCCGCGCAAACTCCCGGAAACGATCCCGCAGCATCTGAGCCGCGGAGAGAGAGAGAGAGAGAGAGGAGAACTATTTGCGGAAGGGAATTATTTTATTATAGTCTTCACTGGTGTAAACTGATCTCTGCTGGAATTTAATACACATCATGGCAGCAGAGATTATGAAAGATAATTTCTCTTTGCCTTTTTCCAGTACAGTAACTGATACCATATTTCCTGGACTATAAGTTCCCCTAAAGTAGATACTGCCACTAGATCCTGCCTAATTAGAAAAATATCCCCAATATGCGTGTTGTGCAAGTAGCATTAATGCATCGGTCATTCTTGTTTAAGGCTTGTACTATATTCGCCTCAGTGCTCTGCATTAGAAAGGTGAGGATGTGCTGCAGGATGTTATTCTTACAGTGACGTGCTCGTAGTCCTGGCCGAGCTCGTGCGAGCCGGCGACCACCTCCCGCTCGGCGATCCACTGCTCCAGATCGTCCACCTCTCGCTTCAGCTGTGTGAGACGCAGTCGCTCCTGCAGTTTCCCCCTCCTCTCCTCGGCCAGGTCCTTCAGTCCGGCGTACAGCTTATCCACCTGAGCCTGCCTCAGCGTGATCCGCTCACTGACAGAGACGCACACACACGGAGTGTGTTCACGACACAGCAAGTTTTAAACAGCGGCTCAGAGAGACATATCCTAGAATGCTCCTCACCTCTCGGGATGTTCACCTTCCACCATGAGTCTGCTGCTGTTGGCCAGCTGGTGGATGGTCTGAGCGTAATCCTCCAGCGCCTGCTCTAGGATCTGGTGCTTCTTCACCATTACCAAAGCGCTCTGCTCATCCTATAGATACGGTTATACACATATTATAAGCATCAAAGCTCTCTGCACAATCTCTAATAACAGTTATAAAGGTATTACAACGACCAGAGCACTCTACCCATCCTATAAAACAGTTATAAATGCATTATAAACATCCTCAAATAACATTAGGATGTGTTCTATGCATTTATAACATCTTATTTGACATTAAAAAAAACTTTTTTGATGCTATTAGAAATAATTATATTAAAATGTCCCTGATGTTCTTGCTGAACACACACACACACACACACACACGCGCACACACACACACACACACACACACACACACCTTGGCCTTCTCTTCGGACATCATGTGCAGCTCCTGCTCTCCCATCCAGGCCTCGGCCTCTGCAGCGTCTGCGTAGAACTGCTGAGCGCGATGGGCCTCCACTAGGCGCGCGTGTCTCTTCTCCGTCTCCGAGATGAGCCGCGCCCACAGCTCCCCGAGCTCGTTCAGACGCTCGTCCAGCACCGCCTGCCGCTCCCCACCCACCTCGGTCCCGTGGCCGGGGGCCATGTTGCGCCCGTGGGCCTGCAGGTCGTCAATGCGAGGCTGGTGGCCCTGAATCTCCTTCTGCAGGGTCTGAGGATAAAGACCGAAACAAAAACATGAGGAAAGGGAGGGAGTCAGTGGAATAGCACCCAAAATACCAAACACTCCTTCTCTTCACTTCACTTCAGTTACTAAGCTATATAAATAATATGGAAGCCCTAAAAGATTTTTCCATGCTTTGGAGAGCTACTAAAAACATTTTCAGCAGTTTTATTTTACATGGTGGGACAAAAAAAAAAAAAAGTCTCACAGCCCAAAGGTCAAAGTAACCAGATCATTTAAAATACAATTACAATATTTTATTATATATTATATATTATTGCAATATAAATACAATATTTCCAAAAGTGTTCATGCTGATTTATCTGTGCTGCAGGGCTACTAAAACATGCTACTTTTACACTGTGTGTGTGTGTGTGTGTGTGTGTGTGTGTGTGTGTGTGTGTGTGCGTGCATGTGTTACCTGGTTCTTTTTGATGAGCAGCTGAACGCTGGGCAGGTCTTTGCCGTGATCTGTGGACGTAGCCAGCGGCATTCTCTCCTTCACCCACAGCTGCAGGAGAAAAGAGACAAAATGAAATTTGTTATATTTCACCATGTGCATTATTTCATTCTACATGTCTTAGAGATAAAGACAGACACCCCAATTAGTGTGTTAATCAGTTCCTGTTAGTGTGTGGCACAATACACACATCTCACATTTAACATAAAACCCCGAGGTGCAATCATTCACAAGCAAGGCTTAAGATTTTGCATGAGGCGAATCGTTTTCGGTGTATGGAATCGACTCCAAAGCTTTGGGAATGACTCTTAGCTTTCAAAGCCTGGAATCAGTGAATCAGATATTTTAGGACTGACTCCAAAATGTTGGAATTGATTCTTAGCTTTCAAAGCCTGGCATCGGTGAATCAACTCTTTTTTTTTTGGACTGACTCCAAAGCTTTGGGAATAACGCTTAGCTTTTTTAAAGCCTTGAATCAATGAATCAAATCTTTTTGGATTGACTCCAAAGCTTTGGAAATGACTCTTAGTTTTCAAATCCTGGGAAGTGACTCTTTGTCACACATCTTACATTTAAAGCAGAGGTGCCATAATTGTTTTTTTTTAAAGAGTCTCAAAATTCTGGACTTGGTGAAATGTGTGTGTCGAGTGTGTGAGCCTCACTATCTCATCCTCCAGGTCTCTGTTGAACTGGTGGGCCTCTTTAGATGCAAGCAGGTGTTTTCGTCTCTGATTGAGAGGCTCCTGGAGCTGAGCGAAGTTGTCCATCACTCTCCTCTGCTGCCCGTCCACCTCTGCGATCCCGGCGTCCTCCTGAGACAGGGCCAGAGCCTGCGACTGCAGAGACTGCACCTCCTTCTCCCGCACCTCCATCTGGTGCTCCAGCATCTGTCGCACACACGGAAACACAAACCCGCGGCATCAAGTCATCGTTATTCACGCCTGCTATCAGAAACACCGCTGTGTGGCTGACTGAGAAGTTTCTCTTCTTCTTTATAATTTAATAATATGTTATACATGTATACTGGTTATATAATAAACAATCACAATATACAATAAGCGTAGTAATACAAGACAGACTTCCATTATGTTTAGCAACATTTTTAGACCCAAAGCATCGTCCATGTCTGAGCGGCTACATCTGATACGAGAGGAAACTCTTTTTATGAAGTTAAATTTTATTAAAAAGACGCTAATATTCCGTGCAGTATTTTAGTCTGACCTATAGACCGATGGTCTGAATCGCTGGGAGAATCGCTGAATCACTTATCTGCATTTGTTTCATTCCAACTAGTCAAATTCTAAATAAAATCCAAAATCCACCTGCAGTTTGTCTAACTGAAACACTTGTATGCTATACTCATTTTGTTTGCACGAGACCGAGTCATTTTCGTTATGTAGAGTCGACTCCATAGCTTTGGAACTGACTCTTAGTGTTCAGTGTCTGGTATCAGGGAATCGACTCTTTTTGGGATCGACTCCAAAGCTTTAGAATGGATTGGAATCAGCGAAGTGACTCTTTTTTTTCTCGTTATCGTGACCTTCTCTAAGTTCTATCAGCTTTTTTTTTGTCTGGCCACAGTTGTGTCTGTCAGCCTGTTCGTTGTTCCACACTTCCGTGCCATGTGAGCGCACCTGGTGTTTCTTGAGCAGGATGTTGACGCTGGTCAGGTCCTTGCCGAAGTCATCGCTCTGCAGCTGTGAGGAGAGGTTCTGCAGCCACGTGTCGAGAGCCGAGCAGCTCTGGGTGAAGAGCTCGGCACGGTTGGCGTCAAACAGACACTGCGCTTTGGTCTGCGTGGTGGTCTCCAACAAATCCCACTGCTTCTGCAGCTCACGCAGGGTCTCGGACACCGTCTCCTCCAGCTCGGGCTTCTCCTTCACCAGAGCCTGACCCTCCTGAGAGAGACAGAGAGAGAAACAGTAGCTGATCGTTTTGCTTTGGATGAATGTGCATTGGCATTTACTCATGTGTTTGTGTGTGTGTGTGTGTGTGTGTGTGCGTGTGTGTGTGTGTGTGCACCTTATCGATTTTGTCCAGCCAGTCCTTGTTGGAGGCGAGCTCGGCCATGAAGGCTTGGTGTTTCTGCCACTTGCTGTGCAGGTTCCTGGCCTCGTCGTACGTCATGTCCTGAGCTGTCAACATCTTCTCATTAATCCACAGAGTCAGCTATGAAGAAGGAGAGACAGACAGACAGACAGACAGACAGAGAGCGAGAGAGAGGGAGAGAGAGAAAAAAAAAACAGAATCTGTTAATTTATTACTAATTAACCAAAACCAATCCAACTGGAATCTTTGGTAATGGACCAACAGCCAGTGTAGGGAAAAAAAAAAAAACAAAAACAAAAAAACCACACAGTGCCAGTTTTCTGGTGTGTGTGTGTGTGTGTGTGTGTGTGTGTGTACCTCCTGTCCATCCTGAAGGAAGTGCTGTAGCTCTCTGTTATCCTTCAGTTTCCCCAGCAGCTCATTAGCAGCCTGTTTGTTCTTCTGGTGCCTGAAAAACAGAAGGAAATGTTTAGAGCCACGTTAAAGACACGGTTGTCGCTGGCACTACAGTGCGGTGTCGATAAAATCGGCCGACATTACGCTTCTCTGCCGTTCTCAGCATCAATGGGGGTCAGGCAGTAAATGTTACTTTAACGGTTTATAGAACATCAGTGAATAAACGCATGAAGGCACTAGGGGGTGTCCCTTTATCCCCTAAATACAAATACATGAAGCGTAGCTATTGTGACGTACCACGTTATATAACGCTGATAATGATTTATGTCCTCCAGAGGGCGCTAGTGTTACTGCAGGGAATACAGTACACTCCTTTAACATACACACGCCTTTGGTCTTTTCTCCTTCTCTTTACCTCTCCTCAATGGAGTCGGCTTTCTCCTGAATCTTGTCGGCGTTAGCGTTGCCGTCGGATACGAGGCGCCGCCCCGACTCCACCACGCCGTTGATCTTTTCCTCGCTGGCCTCCATGGTGGTGAGGAAGTCCTCGTGCTTCTTGATGGCCTCCAGCGCCCCCTGCAGGCTCGACGGCATCTCAGTGTGCGATAGAACGTACTCCTGAAGGGAGAGAGGTGCGACGTCAGATAATTACAGCTGAGCATCCTTTTATTGATATCTATTAGCCTTTTCACCTCTCTCTCTCTCTCTCTCTCTCTCTCTCTCACCTGGCTGTTGAGGAAGCTCTCGGCTTGCTTGGCGTCTCTGAGGAAGGTCTGGAAGTCGAAGGCCTGGGCCAGCAGGCACTGTCTGCTCTCCCACATCCTGCGCAGGTCCTGCCAGCCCGTGTCCAGAGCCTGCAGCCGCTGCGCCAGGAACATGTACTGAGCGTCCGTCTGGCCCTGGGTCACCTACACACACACACACACACACACACACACACACATTCGCACACACAAAGAGACCACAGTAAATGAGCATGCTATGTATTTAAGGACACATCTACTTATTTGTTTTTGTCCCCATTTTATTTTAGTTACTCATCTACATGTTCACTCTGTCTAGTCCATGAGTCTGTCTTTATATCTGTCGTCTTTGTCTCTTTGTCTGTTTTTCCTTTTGTCCATCTCTGTGTCTGTCTTTGTTTCTTTTTGTGTCTGTCTGTCTTTGGCTCTTTGTCATTGTGTCTTTCTGTCTGTCTGCTTGTGTACCTGAGTTTAACTTATTATAATAAATAATATACAGTAAAATAAAACCTGACCTACATATTCTCTCAGTAGTTGATCTGTATTTTGAAACGTATGATAAATCTCTATTTACTGTAGGATTATTTTAAAGAGGTGATTTTTTTCCGTGTGCGTGTATTCACTCAGTCAGGGTTGTGGACTCTGTGTGGGCTGTAAAATAAACAGAGTGATGAATGTACTGTTCCTCACCTCCGCACCAGTGGCCTTGAGCCTCTCGTAGTCATCGCGGTAGTTGTCCACCTCGTTCTTGATGGTGTCGTGCTGAGCCAGGAGCTGCTCCGCCTCGGCGAGCGAGGTGGGCGTGTCCTCGGAGGCCACGGCGGTCTGCGTGCGTGAAAGCCAGGCCTGGAAATCATCAAGGTGGCGCAGGAAGCCCTGTAGCTTGGAGGCCTCGCCCAGACCCTCCTCGCGCCTCTTCATGGTGCTGCACAGCTCCTCCCACACCTCCTCCATGTCGGCCAGCCGCGCCTTGATCTCCTCGGCCTGCTCGGGGTGCTCGGACGCCAACTTCTCAGCCTCGACACGCTGGCCGCCCAGCTTCCCCTGCAGGACAGAAAGCAGAGCGACGTGAGAGAGTGTATCGAGTGTGTGTAATGATCATTAGTGTGTGTATGTGAACAAAACGAGCCTCATATACCAATCTTTTGATAAGAGATTTAAACTCGACAATTGAATGATCTGCGTCTGTTTGTATGTAAATTTACACAACCACAGGAGATCTCACTAACTGAATCTCCTTCAATGCTACATTTCATGTTTAAATGCTCCTGGGCACAAATAGATCTGTTCATGTTCAGGTTGATAAACGAGGCCCATTGTGTGTTTGTGTGTGCGCGTGTCAGCTTGTGTGTAACCTCCAGGTCTCTCATCGGGCTTCTGAGCCTCCACAGGTGTATACACGTGTGTGTGGAATGTGTGTGTAGCCTCCAGGGCTCTTGGCTTGCTCAGGGCTTCTACATGTATGAGCGTGTGTGTGTGTGTGTGTGTGTGCCTGTGTATCCTCTAACTCACTCTGCATTAGCGGAAACTTAACACACATAAGCAAAACGTGTGTGTGTGGTACGTGTTTATGGATATAGACACATGTATAGAGTTTACAGGCAGAAACTTGGGTCCTTTAGGCACTTTTGTGCTGAGGAGACCAGCATTGATTTGTGACACTCTATTCCTTCTTGCAGATCTTCTCAGGTCTTTGTTTTAGAATAGGTGCTTTACTAAAGACCAGGAACTGCTGGTGGTGGAACTTTCTGCGCTGAAAAGATCTGATTATTAGCTAATAAGTAAACACTTAAGCCTGTTGAATATCAAGGCGCTGTACCTGTATGGCCTCCAGGTCTCTCTCCATGCCCGTGAGCTTGCGCTGTAAGGCCATGACCCCGGCCAGGTCGTTGCCGAGACCCTGAGTGGACTCGATCACTTTAGTCTTCTCCTTCATCCAGCTCTGGAGCTCGTTACACTCCAAATGGTAGTTCTGGATGTTCAGAGCTGATTCCAGAGCCTGCTTCCTTTCATCCGCCAGCCGCTGGAACTCACGCCACCTACAGAGCGAATAAAATGTCTTACGGGATCCTATTTTAAATAATGATGATGGAATATGCTCACATGCTGTGGTGTGTGTGTGTGTGTGTGTGTGTGTGTGTGTGTGTGTGTGTGTACCTGTCATTGAGCTGGTCCTGAGTCTGGTTAATTTGCTCCTTGTTGCGGTTGTCGGATTTGAGCAGCTGTTCAGCGACCTGATTTACATCAGCGATGCGAGAGCCGAGATTATTCATCTCCGGCTCCAGGGTTTCGTACCTACACAACCACAACACAAACGATTCACCACCACAATACAACATGATACAAAGTAACACTAAACAGGCAAAAAGCATCTATTTAACCACTGTTGAAACATTTCGTGTTGTGATATGTAGGTTTCGTGTTTTGATATGATCTTGCATTTGAACTTTGACAGAGTGTGAATTTTTTGACTGGCATTTTTATTCTTATGGATAAAATCACTCTTTCTGTCCATGCCTCAGCACATCTCTCCTTCCCATCCGCCCACTCACCTCTGCTGGACCACCTCCAGGTCCTCGAGTTTGGAGGGGATCTCCATGGTGAGAAGCCACTGTTCTTTCTCTCCGATCCACAGCTGGCAGGCGTCGGCCTCGCTGTACATCCGGTACAGCGCCAGAGCCCCCTCCAGGGCATCGCGCCGTGCTGAGGACAGAGCCTTCAACTCCTCATAGCGCCGCTCTATAGCAGGGAGACGACCCTCCACCTGAGAAACGGAGAGAGAGAGAGAGAGAGGGGGTCAACCAGAGGGCTACCAGAAAACACCAAGCGTGCAGGTGACCTAAGGTCCTAGCACATGTACCTGTGGAAAGTGGGCGTATTCTGAAGGCAGTGTTTGAGCCTGTTCGTGCAGTGAGTCGATGAGAGGGCGATGGCTCTGGATCTCCTCCTCTACCTCCTTCTGTTTCCGTGCCAAAGTCTGTGTAGAGTACTCATCATGGCCGACCTCCTGACTGGACACCTGCCACAACACACACAGGTTATTTCTATATTGTAATAGTTACATCACTGTAACAGCAGTACTAATCCTGCATTTACAGTTACATCACTGTAACGCTGTTACGAACGTCGCAGCTACAGTCATGTCTCTGTAACGCTGTTACGAACGTCGCAGCTACAGTCATGTCTCTGTAACGCTGTTACGAACGTCGCAGCTACAGTCATGTCTCTGTAACGCTGTTACGAACGTCACAGTTACAGTTACATTATCGATAAACTTCAAGACACATCCTGAAATGCGTGTTACCTGTCTGAAAGCCTCCTGCAGCCAGGCCTCCATATCGTTGGCGTCGGTCTGGAACTGGTGGAAAGCTACAGACTCCTTCAGACGCTGCTCTCGCAAACGAGATGCCTAGTGGGACCACAGAGAGATAAGAGAGAGCGGATGAAAAAAATGGAGAGACACAGCAAGAGGGAGAGATCATTACGACTGACTCTGAATTCATTCATTTATTAAGAAAGATCTCATTCATTCATCCATCCATCCATCAGTCCACCCATCATCATGCCTGACTCTCCATCCAACCATTATAATGGCTAGCTTTCCATCCAGCTATCCATTATCATGAGTGACTCTCCATCCATGTATACATCCATTCATCGTCTATCCAGCACATTCGTCTCCTCCTCTCTCCCTTCTTCCTCACCTCTTCCAGTCTTTCCCACTGAGCTTTGATCTCTTTGATCCTCTCGGTGATCTCAGGTGCTCCACAGTGCCCCTCCTTTACCAGCTGCTCTCCGGAGGCGATGCTGTTCCCCAGCGGGCCGTAGCGGGCGGCCATCTCGTCACGGAATGCCTCGTGTTTGGAGAGGAGGCGTAGGGCAGAGGACAGATCCTTCCCGCACTCCTCCGTCGCCATGATCTGCTCCTGTTCACGCATCCATGCTGCCTCCTCACCAAGCTCCCACAGCAGCTGCCAGAGACGCCGCGAGTCCTCCAGCTGTGCCCGTCGCTCGGCTGCCAGCCTGCCCAGCTCCTCATACGCCTGGCCCAGGAGCGCCACCTTCTCCTCCACCAGCGCCGGCTCACACGGCTTATAGGCTGAGAACAGGAGTTAGGAGTAGAGAAAAAGGAAATTGGGGAGATGATGGAAGAAATGTAAAGAAGAAAAAAAAAAAAAGGGAGCTCAGAGCTCGATCTATCGGAACTAGATACTTGAGTGTGTTTATGTGTATATACTGCAACAACCTGTGTGTGTGTGTGTGTCTGTGTGTGTGAGCAACACTCACTCATTTCGTCTGAGGTGAAGCGATTCGCTGCAGTCTGCACCACCCGAATCCTCTCCGCCTGAGCTGATATGTCTGCCTCCACCAGTGTGTGTTTCTGGAGCAAGTCCTCCACGTCGTGAAGGTGTTTCCCGCTGTCCTGTGACTGCAGACGACCCTACAAATACACACACACACACACACACTCAATAATTTTCGGAATCTGCTGAATCTCTAAATGTCATTATACCCTTTTTAAAAAAAATAATATTACTATGAGATATCTCAAGCTTTTTTAAAATGATCAGATAAAACAAAGGACGCTAGCAGAGTAGCCGAGATGTCATCAGCTGGAGGACTGAGGTCCCGTCGCAAACCCAGCAATGTATTACAGCGAGCTTCGTCACGCACCTTCATGTCTTCCATCCAGTCCATAATGTAACTCATCTCCTGCAGGAGTCTCTGCAGGTCCCGGTGTGCCGTGAGTCTTTCGCGCCTGGCTGTGAGCAGCTCTTTCAGGTACTCCCAGAGACGCAGCACGTTGTCCCGGCGCGCCAGGACGCGCCGCACGTCATGGTATCCCTCCGCTTCGAGCTCACGGGCCACGGCTTCCACGGCAGCCACTCGCTCTCCGTACGCTCCGATGTCCGTCTCGATGGCCTCGTGCTTGCGTGTGGCCGCTTCCACGGCGCCAAGATCGAATCCAAAGTTGTCCTGATTTGGAAGAGAATGGAATAATGTTTTTTTTATCTGACACACATTATCTGACAGACAAGCTACGGAAAAAAATAAATCGATTTCCTTTCTGACCTGCGAGACGAGACGCTGGTTCTCGCTGAGCCACGTCTCCCTCATGGCGGCTTTGCGGTCGAATCGTGCTGCCAGCATCTCCAGCTTCTCCTGGCGAATCAGCTCGTTCCTCAGAGCCAGCTCACGCTCATGCTCCGCCTTCTCCAGCCGCTCCCACGCCTGCTCGGCCAATCACACAGCACAAACAGGTGTCTTGGAAATGTGCTGCTACTTACTAGACACGGTAATGTAAGAACATGTTTTGCCATGTCTGTGTGTGTGTGTGAGTGTGTGTGTGTGTGTGTGTGTGTGTGTGTGTGAGAGAGAGAGAGAGAGAGACAGTACCTTGTTGATGTCGGAAATGAGTTTTCCCTCTCGAGGCATGTAGACTTTCTGGTTGTTGGCCCTCATTTTGCTCTGAATGGTGAACAGGAGAACCTCCAAATTCCCCTTCTCTGTGAATCTGTCACACACACACACACACACACACACACACACACACACACACACACACGGTTACAGAAAAGCCAAACAGAAAGGCCAATGCTTCATATATTTCCATAAAATGAAATCCCAAAAGGCCATAGGCTATGTAGTGTGTGTGTGTGTGTGTGTGTGTGAGAGAGTGTGTGAGTGTGAGTGTGTGTGAGTGCGAGTGTGTGTGTGTGTGTATACACACTTGGGCGGTTTCTCCACAGTGCGGTAGGTGTTGAAGGCCTGCAGCTGGTTCTGCACGGCGCTCAGGGAGTTGGCGAGCTGCCGGTCGTTGAGTGTAACGATGGTCTGCTCGATCCACTGCAGCAGCTCTGAGGCCAACGTCTCGTACTTCTCAATCAGCTGGTCTGCCTCGATCGCGTAGTCCAGCACCTACACACACACACACACACACACACACACACACACACACACACACACACTTGTTTTCCATTTTAAAATCACCAGCACCTCTGGAAAAGTACGGACGTGATCATGACAATCAGTAGGGCCGCCTCAATCATTCTTAATATCTGTCAGTGAGATCCACTATTTCAGACATACAGCAAAACCACACACACACACACACACACACACACACACACACACACACACACACACACACCTTCCCAATTCGCTTGCCCTCCACGGCGAGGGCCTTCATCTTGCTGAAGTAGTGGTAGTACGTGGCCACATACGTGATGATCGACTTCTCGTCTGGCTGATCCACATTCACATCTACACACACACACACACACACAAATATACATTACTGCATAAAAAGTGATAAATGATGAATAACATTACACAGTTACAGAATGTAATAGTGTGAGTGTTTTTTTCTGGTTGTGTGGACTTTTGTGTGTGTGAAGGTGTGTGAAAGTGTGTGTGTGTACCCTCAGGATCCAGCAGTTTGGTGAGCCCCATCTCTTTCTCGGCGATGTTGAAGGCGTTCTGCAGGTTGTAGTGAGCGTTGGAGCGCTTCAGCGTGTCGAACTCGATCAGATCCGGCCTGAGAGAGAGAGAGAGAGAGAGAGAGAGAAAGAGAGAGAATTAGCGAAAGATACAAGGCAGCCTTTTTTCTGCGACAGTCTGGGAAAACCCTTTAAAATTGGGATGTTTTTTACTACATCCACATCGTCGCATCAACTGAGGTAATACACGACACGAGCCTCGTCGTCGTCTCTGTTCACGCCAACATGGAGGCCAAAATAACTGGCGACTATTTTCACCTGCAATGTGTTGCCTTGCCTTCGGCTAAAAAATATCCCTGACCCGTTATACATAAAAAGAGAACACACACTGCGGTACACTTAGCTAACAGCAGGGGGCGCCGGTCAGCCAGTAATGCTGTACTGCAGCGTGTGGAGCGACAGATCGTTTATTCTCCTTATGTAGGTCAAATAATTCAGCCTTCTCCACCGCAGTGTGTGAACAGAACAGCACAAACACACTGTAAGACGTAGCAAAACTGTTATGGATGGATGGATGGATGGATGGAGAGCTGAATGGATTGATAGTCACTTATATGAGTAGGAACATTATAAGACGGATGGATGGAAGGAGAGACGGTGGCTCAGGTGGGCCATTAACCTTTGTCATTAATCAGGTGTGCTGGGGCAGTGAAATGAGAATGGTGACATCATTAACTCAGATAGATATATGTCTCTGTGTGTCTGTCACACACACACACACACACACACACACACACACACACACACACACACACACCTTAAATGATCTTTCTCGAGCACATGATGGTTTCTTTCTACAGCTCACATCTTCACTGTCTCTTGTGCAGGATGTAAAGAATGAATCATTAACTACGTGAGGAATAAAACACTCCGTGTCGTGCCGTTACAGGAAACTAATCAGCGACGAGCTAGTGTGATGTGGTGGAGTTACTGTCACCGCCATGAAGCATGCACCAAAGTGTTTTGTTCCACTTGTACCACAGCAACTTGCCAACAGTTACAATGCCTATTAATTAAAGAAGAACACATCATACTTTTTATCCAATTATGGCTACATTTAACGTTGCAGAACGGCCGTGAAGCAACTTGCTTCCTCTCAACTTACTCCTGTGTCCTGAAGATAGCGGAAAAGTTATAGTTACAGCTTCACCTCTGACACTGGAGACTCCTTCCATCAAGGTTAAATAAACGTCTCCTTATATTGTTATGAAGAAAACTTCATAACAATAATTGCACACGTTTTGTTTAATCCGTTTACGTAGAGTGTCCGCCCCACGAATGAGCCGTTCCTATAGAAACGGTAACGTATTGAAGCGTTAATATAAACCTGTGATTTGCGGCTTCACTACTGCCAGAGCTGCTGTTATGGAAAATCAATCGATACCTTCTGACCAATCAGATTCGAGAATCCAACAGCGCTGTGGTATTCGGTGCTAATGATTTTTCAGCACGTGGCAGCGGGGGATTATGGGACCTGACAGGCTTCAGCAACTGACCTGAATACCTGAAGGCTTGGCAATATGCGTCGACATGTTAAAGAATGAAGCAGTGTGTGTGTGTGTGTGTGTGTGTGTGTGTGTGTGTGTGTGTGTATGTGTGTGCGTGACTCATCATTTTGTTCAGTAGATGTGCTTCATGTTTGCGTTGGGCTGCACGAGGACAACGACCTTGGACGCCATGTGTCACGGTGCATATTCGTGTGTGTGTGTGTGTGTGTGTGTGTGTGTGCACGCGGTAGGCTACCTGTGTTTGTGCACGATGGCATTGAACGCCAGGCCGTCTCTCCAGCTGGTGGTGAAATTGTGCACGTTGACATTCGGGTACCTGTAGGACAAACAGCCCATTAGTGTGTGTTATTAGTTGTGTAATGAGTTACACAATATAGCGGTCTAATAATTAACGCACGACAGTGTTAATGCTGCATAACCCTACGTTCACACTAGCGACATTTTCTACATACGCTGCAACACTGCAACATTTGGACTGAGATTTTCGCTATTCTATGCTAATTAGGCATGACACTGTAAAGCAACAAAATCCAAACGGTTGGATTCCGTGCACTAATCCTACTGTGTGTGTGTGTGTGTGTGTGTGTGTGTGTGTGTGTGGTCCAACATTTCTTCAGTTCCCCACACACGGCTTTAACTCCTACCAATTAGTTCACGCAAAAACAGAATCGTAGTTTCAGTGTATCGTCTCATATACGACCTCTGGTTAAATGTATGTAGAGATGTTACGTAGCTAGTACAGCTAGCTCGCTTTGCCGATTTGTTTTGCGAATCAAACTTAAATACACTTCAAACGAAAAGCGGTGTGTATTAATCCTACACTGATCTGAAAGCTGTATCATTTTAGTTGGCGCCATTTCTCGTCTGAATTTCCTGAACAGGCCACGCCCACAATGGACAACAGTATTAGTGTGAACGTAGTTTAAGGACAGCTGTCTTTGGCATCTTTTTAAGGGTATATAAAGTACCAGTCATAGATTTGTGGTCATACTACTAGTGCTAGCATTACAAAACTGTTTCAAAACTTTGCTTCGGTGCATTTTATCAACTCTTCGCCTCCTATCTTGCGTTTTTGGGTGGAAGCTGCAATATCCCAACTGCTACTTTGCAAGCAAGGGGCCCTAACTTCCTCCTAATTGTGTTGGTGTATTGCAATATATTGCATTTCGGTCACTTTTATTAGATTTGCGCTTGTATCCTTATGCATATTTGTCCTGTTTTTTTATTACGGTTTTATTCTAAGCAGAGCTGCAAATCCACTCTGGTCAAAGTTGTAGAATAAAAGCCTTGATCAGAGTACCGAGTTTCTCCCGCGGAATCCCCACCCATGAGGCATCATCTGATTTACAGGCATCTTGAACATCTAGATACATGTTCTAGCTGCAGTTTTTAAAAAAAAGTGTTTGACCTTTTACCTTCCCAGCAATACAGATAAACGTAACATTCCAAACGGCGCACATCACAAATAACGTGGTGCTTGGACCCGGATGATCGCTGCTACATTATTCTTTCTATTCTTTTCTTGATTTTTTTTTTTTCTTCATCATTCCACCATTTGTTCCTCTCTGTCCCTTGTCTCTCTCTCTCTCTCTTTCTGCCTTCTCTCCACCCTTCACTCCAAGTCTTTCATTGTAACTATCCCTCTTTCATTATTCTTCTCTGAATTCCAACACTTTCTTTCCTTGTTAATTTCCACTGCACTCTCAAATGTCCTTTCAGATGTCTTCTCATTCCTCTTTCTTTCTCTCTCTCTCTCTCTCTCTCTCTCTCTCTCTCGCTCTCTCTCTCTCGCTCTCTCTCTCTCTCTTCTCACCCAGCTGTCTTCATCTGGCACCACAGCAGTAAGGCGTCTTTGGCGGATTTCTTCTCCTTGTTGTCCTCTGTCTCCACGCTGATGTCCTGAATCTGCACACACACACACACACACACACACACACACACGTTGTAGCTTATACATGATAAAAAAATAAAAAAAAAGTAACAAAGAGAAAAACCTCGAGCTCATCCTTATCTGCACAAGACATTTGTATATCTACATCTCGATACTTCTTGAGGTTGACTCTTTTTTTTTTTTTTTTGGGCAAAGTAACATTTAAGTTATAAATATCTTTTTTACGCAGGAGTGTTATACCAAAATATAATGTTAAAGCGTTAAAAATATATATATAAAGTGCGTCAACCTACATCTGTACAGACCATCAAGCCCCCACACGAGGCACATGTATGTAGCACATTAGTGGTGCGTACAGATGTTGCTAAATTTCCGTAATAAGGAACTGGCTTTCAAGTTCAAGTTAGTTAGCAAAAAAAAGTGACAGCGAAATAACCCCACTCTTCATTTAGCGAGGTATTTCGACAGCTAGGTCATGAACATTTAGGCTGCGATATTTCAGAGCTGTCAGATCTAGAGCAAACGCCAAGAGACTAACCGGCAAGGGATCGTATGCTAAATTGGAAACATGACCGCAATACACACACACACACACACACACACACAATGTAGAACAAACCTACGATCATGTTGAGATTACACCCATCTGACCATTTGCGATCTCACGCATTGGAAGATTGCGATCTGTAATTACGTCCCTTCGGTAAAAACAAACAATCAGCATATTAGGACGCTAATCGGAACCATCAGGACTGCGGCGCAATCAGGACCATCATCATCATCATCGCCGCCACGCTTCGGGAATTCGCCTCGGTTGCAGCTGAGGGGACTCGAATAAACGCTGAGAGGTCAAAAGAAAGCGTTCAGGGCTAGATTGTAATCATAGGAATTACAACAGAGAGGGCGGACTTGACCGTGAGCGCACAACTTAATGAAGAACACGCCGTGTGCACGGTGTAAATTTAACCGGATTGTAATCAAGGGCTCGGGGGGGGAAAAAACTCGCAACAGAACAATGATTCCATTAAATTCTGCTTAAGTCTACTTTTACATTCAAACTCGAACAAGTGGAGCTCTTTATGTCAACTGCGTGTGCAAAATGATGGGTTTGGGTTTACAGTTCTCACAAAACATCAGCCATTTAAAGAAAGAAAAAAAAAAATATATATATATATATATATACACACACACACTCACACATACATATATATAAATACACTCGGTTCTAAAAAGACTTGACGGTTATTTCAGGTGTTTATTAGTGGTGTGACGAAGTGGAGTTATTGTCACCACCTCGGCGTTCATTATTTCTTAATAACAGCACGTCCCACAGCCCAAGTGTTTTATTTCTCTTATACTACAGCAATTCGCCAACAATTACAATTTTTCATTAATTAAAGAACGACGTCATACTTTTAATCCGTTTATAGTTACGATTAATGTCATGAAACATCTGTAAAAAAAAAAAAAAAAAGTTTCTGTTCTCACTATAAGCTATAAACAGTCATCCTTCACCCGTTTCTTGTTAATAAAATAAAAACGCAGTTCGTCATGTTACCAAAGAACCACTAAAGTGTAGCCTTTTCTGTCCTGAAGACTTTTCTGTGGCGGAAAACTTACTAACACTGGAGACTCCTTCCATAAATCATAAACATCTCCTCACTGAAAACGCCACCACGTCAACGATTATCCGTTTTTCTTTGTTAAATAACAGCATGTTCTTTTTTTTTTACGTACATTGTCTGCCATACAATTCCCTGCGTGAGTTGTTACTATAGAAACGATAGTGTATTAGTACGAGCATGTTAATATAAATACAAAGTCAGCTGCGTTATTGTCGGAGCTGCAACACCTTCTGACCAATCAGAATGGAGAATTCAAAAGCACCGTGGGATAAAAGTACGTTAGCTGCATTTTCCGCCACATGGAACTACAGACCACGATCATTCCAGCTATTCTGTACGATTAGCTAACTAGCTAGTAAATTTCATAGTACACGGGGATAGCTTAGTTAACGAACGTAAACTACACAAACGCTTTAAATTGAAATAAAATAGAATTCTAAAGTGACAGCTTTTTTTTTTTTGCCTCCAAAACTAACTGAAACAGACAAAAAAAGAAAAGCAGAAGTGAATTTCTGCTTTTTTTTTTTTTTTTTTTTTTTTTTAAACGTGCAACACTGTCATCATACCAGTGCGTTCTCCATCTCCACTAATAACACACCGCTCATCATCCAGCTCCGGGGGAAATCCCCCACCACTGAAACACGCACCTGCACAACACTCATGCACAGAGACGTCAAATGACTAAAACTGAAACTGAAAGTAAAATATCTACAACAAGGGGCGGAAAAAAAGTCCCAAGTATTCCTGCAATCATAAAAGTGACATGTTGTTACAGGTGACTCAACGCTGACATGAGTCATGGCATCAGACTCCAAGGCCCCGCCCCCCTGTACCTGGAAGCGCAGGATGATGGTCCAGATGAGGCCGAGCGTGAGGCGGTGGTTGCCGTCGACGATGTCGTGAGAACCCATGTTCTCCAGATGGACCTTCTGCTCCTTGAGGAACTGCAGTGCTTTATCCACGTTCTCCAGACAGTGGATCCTCATCCGACCTTTAGTGGGCTTCGGCTGGACAGGCGAGACAAGCGAAAGAGAGAGAGAGAGAGAGAGAGAGAGAGAGGATGATATCAATAATCATACTGTTAATACTGAGTAAGTTGAACTAATCAGTGAACTAATGAATGAATCGAATCAATGAATCACAAATAAATGACCAAAAACTATTACAGTCTTTACAGGACAAATGGCTAATTTGCAAAAAAAAACAAAAAAACAGCAGGGCTAGGTCACTGCGAGTGGAGGCTGAGATGGAGCGAGTGAGTGAGTGAGCATGTGAATGAATGAATGAATGAACGAGTGTAGAGGTACTGACCAGTTGTTCAGAGGAGAGCACCTCGAGCAGTCGGATGAGCATGCGTCCATCGCGCAGGTCCGTGTACAGATCGCTGATCCTGCACGTCACACGGCCCAGGTGGGAGTTCACCCACTTAGTGAAGGTCTTCTTCTGTACGGCCTCTCGCTCATCTACACAATAAACACACACACGCACACACACACACACACACGTCTAGTGAGTTACACATGAAATATATTTATGAAACAACGAGCCTCATTTCTCAGTCTCTGGGTAAAGAGTGTAATTATTTTCGACCCGAATGAACAAAAAAACATCCTACAAGATTTCTAAAAATTGCGCTGAATTTCTTCGTACTCTGGTATTCATCGGCACACGCACAGCGGCCGTAAGTTCCCAAGCACACTCGCGGTACAGCTGATTTACACTTAGCCACGCCTACAAAGCGCCATAAAAGGCAAAGCTCACATAGAGCTGAAAACGACAAAATGGCGACGGAATGTTACACACTAACTCTTCCTCCTTATGTAAGGTGCCATTACTTTTGTCCTAACTGAATGGCTAGTTCAATTTGTCTTAATTTACAGATTTCTTTTTTTTTCTGGATTCGATCTTTATTAATGTTAAACAAACGAGTTTCATTAAACTGGCGTGTCATTGAAATGATTAAAGCGATTAAAACTCGACAGTGTAATCCGTATATAAAATCGCAGTAACTCATCGAAAAATACACGGATCTCATTAGCGGGTCTCGCGGTACGAAAACGTACACGCACTCTTTTTGTCTACGCATTTCTTGTCTACGAATAAATTGGTCTCCAGTTTGACAGTGAATGATCAAACAAACCATAACATAAGGCAATGCTTCATAACGTCATAGCAACTCTCGAAGAACATTACGCACACACACACACACACTATTACCACGGCCCATGCATTGCATCATCACCACTCACTGTGTTACAACAGGTGTTGCGTATTAATGCTGAAGGGTCAGCGATTGTGCAAAAGTACAACGCTTTATCTTGAAGAACACTGAAGTGCACGTCCTTTTCTACACCTACAGCGGAGGAAGCTTCGAAACGCAAAGTGCACTGAGGCTCAGAGAAACGGAAACACACCCGAGTGATGCGTGTTACTCCAAAAACACGGGCTGCGGGTGCTAGCGTGCCGGCTACGCTGTGAGGATGTTGTGAGAACTCTGTGTGTTGGTTTGAACATATGGGAGCTGTCGATGAGACTCGAGCGGCAGGTGACAGATGCTCAGTGTCACGTGTTGTGGATGACCTTAACAGTTAAACAGGTTTCTTGTAAACAAACACACACACACACTCACATGTGCACAAACACATGCACGCAAACATGTACTTATGTGCACACACACACACACACACACACACACACACACACACACACAAATATACTCAAGGCCTACTGAGTGGATAAAAGGAAAAAGGAAATGTTTAAATAGTGGGTGTGTATTCTTTTGTGTGTGTGTGTGTGTGTGTGTGTGTGTGTGTGTGTGTGTGTGTGCGTGCGCATGCAAGTGATAGAGACATTAGCAAGTGATTACAACATGTACAAATCATGTATAGTGATACAAAACCTCCACAAATGCTTAGTCTCACACACACACACACACACACACACACACACACGTCAGGTTTTCTATTTTTATGAGGACCTCATGAGTGACACAGTGATTATTACTGCAGCTAATTAATCTGACGCTTAAACTCGACCCTGACCATAACCACAGGAACCAGAAGGAAATATTTTGGCTCTTGGAGTTTTTCAAACAAAAGCTGTTAAGACATTTGTTATTTTTTTTTTTTTAAATGAGGATCGGGTGATTGTGAGGACGTTTGAAACTGTCTTTTCATCGTCAGGACACACAAGTCAATATAAAATGCCCATAATCCACATTCGAATGTTTAAGATACCATGTTTTACTTTTTTGTCGCTTTACACAAGCTGATAGAAAACACACATTTCCTAAACGCTTCCTAAAATGCTTGATGTAGGAAAAGGGGCGTGGCAAATAGGAGGCAGAATTTGTCCGTTGCCAGGCGACTGTCACAACCTTACTAGCATGGCCTCCGATAAAAACTGCAGGCCATAACGTTACAACTGGTAAATTAAATAGCAAACGTACGACGGCTACATAACTTCTGGACACCTGAAATGCCCCGGTGTGGAATTCGTCATATACGTAAACGCTTGGTTCTCACTTTCTACGTTTTTTTTTTTTCAACGCAAACATGAACGCTTGCTCGTCTGATAGCGGTATAAAATTCATGTTAATTTTACACCTAATTAATATCTGAATGAACTTCGTAAAGCTATTCGACGTCCTTAACGCACACTGATGACGTCACGAGTCCTGAGGACATCGGACAACGCCGTGAGATTTCTCTCTCCCTTTTCTCTTCTTCAATACCTCCATCTTCCTCTAGGGATTTCTACCTTCTTCTCTTTCTTTCTATCCATTGTTCTTTTGCACTCGTGTTTCTGTCTCTGACATGCCGCGAAATGCTATATCACTTTATGTAACCTGAAAACACGCACACGTGCGCACACACACACACACACACACTCACACACACACGCACTGAGACAGAAACCCTGAGCAGATTGAGCGTGACTGAGTGATTCACTGAAGATAATCCCTGACTCAGTGAAAGGCTACAGGAGGGCTGTGAAGAGGAGCGTTGGATACCAAAGGCCTGACCTTCCACACACTTAACATCGTTTATGTTTAACACAACGGAAAGCGCTTAAGCTTAGTTAAAATTCTGTAGATGTGACGGTCTTATGTCTGATGTGTCTGAGTAGACCTTCGGTTACACATCGTGTTTAAGCATGGTTTGATGTGCGGACTCTCATTAACTTCACGAAGACATTCTGTCACTCCCATGTTGGGTCACACCTGTTATATCATGGGGCTGATTTGACACCGAGTTCGGGAGGTGTGAATTGGTGTGAAACTGTCGGAGTACAAATCTCACGAAGGTGGTGTTCCTCCAGGTAAGCAGTAACAGTAATTTGTATACTTCACGTGTTATAACAGCCCGAATACGAGTTCAGCTGAACTTCAGTTAAACCCTTGAAAACTAAACACTTCACCTTCACATCAGGGTGTGCTGTTACAGGAAAAGAACCAATGACAGCGTGGCGAGAAGAGGCGGAGCTTCCACCCTGACGTTCATTAATTTCCTGTAGTAACGTATCCCAAAGTGTTTTATTACACAGCGATTTGCCAAAGATTACAACTGTTTTTTTTTTTTATTTATTTATTAAAGAATGACACATGACACTTTTTATCCATTTATAGTTACATTTGATGTTGTGGAAGTTAATTTCTGTTCGTACTAACGTTATAGTAGCTATAAACGGTCGTTCTCCGTCAAACAGCTTTTTCTCTCTCTTGAAGTTAATGAGACAAAAAAAAAAAAAAAAAAAAAACGCAGCTTGTCGTATTACTGAGAAAGCGTAAAATTCCTCTGTCGGAAAAACGTAAAGTTACAGCTTTACCTCTGACACTGGAGACTCCTTCCATTAATGTTAGATTAATGTCTCCACTTATGTGGAGGGTCCACCATACAAAGGACCTGTGTTAGATGTTACTATAGGAACGATAACCTGTTAGAACGGGCGCATTAATATAAACATGTGATCTGTAGCTGTACAACTCTCAGAGCTGCTGTTATAGAAAATCTGACCAATCAGATTCGAGAACTCAACAGTGCTGCGCTATAACACTGAATACAGGTCACACCGGTTGTTTTATTCCTCGCTGGTTCATGGTTTTTATTTCAGGCCGTGTGTATAAAGGTGAAAACTTCCTCTGAGATCTCAGTGCTGATGCACGTGTCGAGAAAAAAAAGAAAAAGCGTTGAAGAAAGCACATGTATCGCACCGAATGAACTCTGAACGATGGCAATGAGCGAGCAGTGAAAGGTGGAAACACCTGAAATGCTAAAAATGCTGAGGTTTTTTTTTTTCTCTCCGTAAAGTATGATCAGTGTGAAGCGACCGGCGCAAAGTGGACATCGGCGAGGTACGGACATTTCAGCTGAAGGTGATGATGTCAGCCTAGTAAATGTAGACGAGCGTAATAGTAGGTTTCGCCTGTTTTCGCTTGTTAAGATTAATAGTAAGGCCATACCACACACACACACACACACACGCGCGCACACACACACACACACACACACACACACACACACACACACACACACACACACACACACTCTCTGTAGGCTCTAATTTCTCAGGCTTGGTTGCTATTGTACCACAGTGGACACACCATATAATTACAAAACACACACTGGCTGAATTTTTGCAGCTGTTTCTGTTTTTTTTTGTTTTTGTTTTTTTTTAAATTCAACTTTCTTTCTTCACTGCAATGTTCAACACACACACACACACACACACACACACACACACACACACACACACAGTGCTGATCTGTAAATAACGTGGCATCGGATATTAATAATCTCGACTGCCCTCTAATATGCAAACCTGTGACAGTTTGGAAAGGTGACATCAGTCTGACGGAATCGGACGCACGACACGCCTATCGTTTGTTTATCCAATTACCAAACACATCCGATTATTCAGGCGACAGCACGGACATCGCGTTAAACGCGCGGCAGCCTGGGATACTGATCTTTCATGATGCTCTTCTGCACGTATCTATCTATCCGTCTATCTATCTATCTATCTATCTATCTATCTATCTATCTATCTATCTATCTATCTATCAGTAGAGTTCTACCATTTTAAAGTATCCCAAAAGTGAGAAAAATGACGTGTATGGATCTCATTTCAACCGCGGGGCAGGAGCCCGTGTCCGATTACAAACTAAATGGATTATAATTATATCCGATTCACTCCGGCATGTAGCGATCCAACAACCTGATTCGCGCGTGTAAGGGACTCGCACTCAGGTAACGTGTGTGTAGACGTCTTTTCACAGACTCGTCGTTTCCACCACCGCCCCGTGTGCTACACTTACTGCTTACTCAACACGGGGTTTACAGGAAAATAGCCTAGGCTAGAACGTAAAGAAAAACATTTCCACGTCATTTTGTTGAAATCTTTTTACCGACCACAGGTGTACCGCTAACGTTGTGTTTCAAGCAAAAAAAAAAAAAGAGAGAGAAAAAAGAAAAAAAAAGCATTGTCCTGGGTTCAAAAGATTAATATGTCCACATGCTTAGGGTTATTATTTAATACATTTGTTTATCGCTAAACACCTCAGTTCGGTAAGATGATCTTCATTCTAACAGAAGCTGTAATCAAAGCGTAGCAGATTATTGTGATATGAGCAGGCGGCCACTTGTGGGTTTACCGGCAAAATCTGACAGGCTTTAATACTGTAAAGTCTGTCAACTACTGTAACAGGCTATAGTTATAAACACACACCTAACACACAC
>CM041001.1:15818791-15840055 GCA_022985145.1 Pangasius djambal | reverse complement strand
ACACACACACACACACACACACACACACCCCAATTGCTTCCTATTCAAATACACAAACTAGTTTAACTGTTTCTGTAATATTCACTCCCTCAGCTGGATATGCAAATAATGAACATCATAATAATACAAAATCAGAATATTTATTATATACACACAACTGTATAGCACACAAACATGTGCTTAAAATAACACAACTCTATTACACTTGTTAGTAATGACGCTCGATATAACAGCATCTATTTCATTACTCCAGTTCTACGGTCAGGAGCAGAGGTGTTTCATGACGTCTGAAGTTATAACCGTGACCTTTTTTTTTCAGAATAAAAAAAATCACAATTAATCAGCCAATTTTTCAACGATTCTTTTTTCATACATTCCTTCAAAAATGTGTACATCAGCTCACAAACGCGTACAAACGCTTCGATTGACTTAAACTGTGAAAGTAAAAGGACAAGAAAGTTTTAAGTGCAAGCACGAGACGATGCTCACCAAAGTACGTGGGAAACTACGGTTAGCTAGCAACAGCTTTATTTCTAATCTCTCAAATGTTAGCTGGCATGATAACAGATTATGCAAATGATCTGAACGCTAACTGCGAGTTGACGCAATAAAACTCGATAAACAGAACGTTTCCATAGCAGCCGATAAACTACAGCGACGATCCCATTCTCACCGCCATCTATTAAACGGGTTGCTAGGAATTTAGATCTTAAGCGCTAAAAAGTCGCCTTGTGATGCCGCAAATGTGTGATTATAGAGAAATGCAGTGACGTCTGAACGACGTTAGATTTAATGAAATTTAGTAGGAATGTAGTAACAGTCCAAACTCTTAGCTAAAAGAAAACACACACTTAAGTAACAAAGTAATTGTACTTTCTTAGCTCCCATCCTACTGCTGTTTATTTCTCCACAGATCGTGATCAGGATTAAAGTAGTTACCCGTGCAGTCTTATCTACAGCCATGATGGAAAACTTTAAATTACACACCACTTACTTGTATAAATAATATCCTAAATAATGACGTAAAAGGCCTACAGGTTTATAAAGAAGTCCACTACATGATGTACACGACAAAGTGTGTGTGTGTGTGTGTGTGTGTGTGTGTGTGTGTGTTTGACAGATGCTGGTCTTTTCTGGCTAATCTGTAATTGAAATTGTTGAATATCAGCTGTCAACATTTACACAGTACACACACACACACACACACACACACACACACACACACACATTCATAACACACACACACACACACACACACACACACACACACACACTTTTGTCTTACTGTGCTTATGAGGCCCTGACATTGACATCATTATTAATGCAGCTAATTAATGCAAAATAAAAAACCTTTCGGTTCTTTTAGGTTTTTTTGTTTGTTTGTTTGTTTGTTTGTTTGTTTGTTTTTAATAAAAGCTAAATTTCTAAAATGTCAAAATTGTCAGATTATTCCTACCCTTGTGGGGACATTTGGTCCCTACAAAGATATAAAAACACACACACACACACACACTTTAATGTAACGGATCCCATCCTCCCTTCACTTCATATTCATCGTTTTTATAGTTTCATCACCAACATGTGATCTGAAGCTTTAAAAACAGTTGCTATGGCAACACCAGCCTTAGTAGCTTTGGTGGCTAAAACACTGCAGTGCATCGGATAAAACTGTGTGTGTAACTGTGTGCAAACACATCTATAATCTTCATGGTCCTAATGCCCCTCCTTGTTTTGAGTGGAGGGGAAAAAAATGTTTTTTTCTTAATAGTTGGCACAGGAAGTGTGAAAATAGGGGTTCTTCCTGTGCTGTAAACACACACCCCACCCACTTACACATGCACACACACACAGGCAGATGTTACTCGTGTGTGTGTGTGTGTGTGTGTGTGTGTACTGTAGCACTCGGCAGCGTGGAGCTCACTGCAGGCCCTGACATGAAAGGTGTTTCCAGAAAGAAGCAAGACAGGCTAAAGATGCTGATTACACCTTCCTAATCACACACACACACACACACACACACACACACACACACTACAGTAATTCCTGCTTCTTAGAGACTGACACCACTGTGTGTGTGTTTGTTTATCAACACCTCGGAGATCACATCATCTCCTGTGCATTTAAGCTTCTGTGTGTGTGTGTGTCTGTGTGTGCGCGCATTCCTCTAGAAGATGGTCATGTTAGGACAGGGAAGTTTCCCTGAGGTAGGGGTGTGTGTGTGTGTGTGTGTGTGTGTGTGTGTGTGTGTGTGTGTGTGTGTGAGAGAGAGAGAGAGAGAGGGAGAGAAAGGAAGGTCATGTAGGTGGTTGCAATTGCGTGGTTGCATGTTGCAAGAACGGAACTGGATCTCAGTTTCCAACGCACACACACACGCACACACACACACACACACACAGGATCTGATGAAAAGTAAGTGTGCAGTCAAGCGACCAAGTTAAACAGTGTGTGTGCGCAAGTGTGTCTGTGTGTGTGTGTGTGTGTGTTTGTGGGGGTGGGTGAGGGGGTTTGAATAATCCAGGTACAGCATGAAAATAGGATTAAACGCCATAATCCTGCCTTTATACTGCAGCTTTTTATCACTAGAACCCTGACAGCCAGTTAGGGGTGTGTGTGTGTGTGTGTGTGTGTGTGTGTGTGTGTGTGTATGTATGTATGTATGTATGTCTCTTCTATAATCCCTTTTAATCCCAGCCTTTTGTTGGTACAAAGATGGTCAGACATGTTGCTTCTGTGTGTGTGTGTGTGTGTGTGTGTGTGTGTGTGTGTGGTTTAGCGGTCTTATGACAGTGACCGAAGATGTTCCGAGACTTATCATTAGTGTGTGCTGTGGCTTCTTTGATGTTACACACACACACACACACACACACACACACACACACACACACACACACACAACAGATTTCCTACACATGGAAGCGTCTCGGTTTATTTAGTGCACTTCCACAAGGGCACTCTGTCATTCTTCACTCGAAGCAGCACACTCCTGATCTATTTGCTAAATATTTTGAATAGCACCATGGGTATTATCTAACAGGAGATCGTCACCTGAATACATTTCAGCTGCTCCTTTAACAAACAAAGAAATTAGTCTCGTGCTAAGAGACGGCGTTCCGTGGTGGTCCGAGTGACTGATATTTTTATGATATTTTTAAAAAATAAAAACAGCAGTAACAATCTGATTTACACACATGACCAGCACGTAACTTCTACTTCTACCCATATGGATAGAGGAAGAAAAGGAATAAACAACCGCTGTGACACACACACACACACACACACACACATAACACACACACACACACATTTTAATAAGGTCCCATGTTCTACATTTAGTTGAACATCAGAACACTTTCCCAGACATTCTGGCTGAACGGAATTTCACACACATTATCTTAAACACATTTTATAAATAGTACGTATCTTATATCTTACATTAAATTAAATGACTGAAGAATGCAAACGTATATACTTTCTAAAACGGTAAGTAGTTAACACATGCGGTACAACAACATCATCGTACATTATATTTACTGAGCAATTATGGTTTACATTTATATTTATATTGATATTTATGGTACTTTAGACATTTTTGTAGGTGAAAATGTTCCAGTTACTGTAATTTTACAAAGATCAAACAAACAGCTGGTGTAATTTTACTAAAAAAAACAAACAGCTGGTGTAATTTTACTAAAAACAAACAAACAGCTAGTGTAATTTTAATAAAAACAAACAAACAGCTAGTGAAATTTTACTAAAAACAAACAAACAGCTAGTGTAATTTTAATAAAAACAAACAAACAGCTAGTGAAATTTTAATAAAAACAAACAGCTAGTGTAATTTTAATAAAAACAAACAAACAGCTAGTGTAATTTTATTGAGAACAAACAAACTAATATAATTTTAATGAAAACAAAAACGCTAAACACCATTGTACTGAGATCAAGCAATGCTAACAGTGAGTGTAACAATATTAAGACCTATAGAGTGTAATTTTTTGGCTAGCTAATTTACTGCAAAACTACAACTACAGCTAATTTATCAAAACGGAAATAGATCATTAAAAAATAAAAAATAAAAAAGTTCATCATTAAATAGCATGAATATTTCCAAAATTCCAAAAAATTGCTTGGGCGTTATCGCTGTGTGTAAACACTGCACAGCTGTTAGTGTAATCACCGTCATGTCTGTTCCTCGAGAAACTATATGTTGGCCTTTCATCCTTCTCTTGTACTGTCGTCTGATTTAACCCCTTGCTATTCCACTGCCTCCTCCCTCCTCATTGCCCCTGTCTGGCTCTGTCTGGCTCTGTCTGTGTGTGTGTGTGTGTGTGTGTGTGTGTGTGTGTGTGTGTGTGTGAGTCGCCTGTGGCCATGTCAGCTTCAGTAATTGCTTCACTGAAGTCGTCCATCACCGGCGCCCGGCTTACAGCCAGGTGTCATTAACCGACTCCCTACTGCTAGGGCATGATGGGTAAATGGGTCTTGAGCTTTGCGGCCACAGAATAAAGTCTTCTCGTGGGTTGAACAGCAGTCTGGTGTTAAAACAAAAGTTTTGTTTTTTGTTTTTTTTTTGTTTTTTTAAAGTCCCGAGTCCACCACCAAAACCAAATCCTCAGATATACCTCTCAAACAAGATTCCATTCTTCTTCATTAACACAAGACAAAACCTCGTCTCTTGTTGTCCGGAAGAGACAGCGAGACGACTCTTAGCACGCAGGAGGACGCAGTGAGGTAACACCACGGGGAAGATGATGATAATTAACACTCGCGTGTGAGGAGTTCACACGTGTTAGCGCTTAAACAGAATCTACACCGGCGTAACTATTTGAAAGAAATTCGAGAAAACAGTCTCGCAGGGTATTCGGTCTCAAATTTCAGTTTCGTTCAGAGAGGATTCATCCGTTACCCGATTTATCCCGGATTAAATCTTCTTCGTTAACTGAGTAACGTTTTTGTAATAGTGTTTACTGATCGAAGGAAAACTGACTTTTGGACCCTGTGTAAAAAGCTTTGCTACAGAGATTAAGTGCTAGAAATAATACATGCTGGCTTTATGAGCAGCTCGCAGGCAAGTGAGTAAACGAGTAGCTCGCAATGCCATGTGCTTGAGTCACTGTGTCAGTCTGCTACTGACAAAAACACCTCGCCTTTAAGGACTCAACTAGACAAAACAAAACTAAATCTAAGCACAGGCCTGCTACCTGCATGGGCGTGGTTCCAGCCATGTTTAAAAAAAGAAGTTAATAAGATACTTTCAAGTTATTATGTTAATATAGCAGTATAAAATAGTTCGACTGATAGATTTAAAAGAGGGAAACACAGTCACATGGTTATAAAACAGTAATACAATAAACTAATTAAGTAGATACATATGTAAATGCAATCCTAATTGGCTACGTGAAATTACCAGTAAAATTAAATTAAGATGTTGATACTTATATCAAATTTTTGATCGAAGGTAAATTAAATTTCTAAGTTAATATAGTAGTATAATGTTTTAATCTATAATTCTGTAATACAGTAATTGAAACATCCCAAAATATTAAAAAGTAAAAAATTATATTGATAAGCTAAACACATCCCAATGTTACTATAACTTCTTACATTGTAATATAATGTAATATAATGTTATTAAATACATAATGTTGTAATATAGTAATAGAAAGAAGCTAATATAGAAAAAATTAACACTTATTGATAAGCTAAATAAATTTAACACAGCCATACAATGTTCTAAAACAAAAAGCTGTATTTTTGAAATACAGTAATAGAAACAAGCTGAAATGTTAGAAAATTAGAAATTTATTCATAAACGAAAAACATTTCAAATGGTTCATCCTAAAATGTTACTGCAATATAGAAACAAACTAAAATAGTACAACCACACAAACAAAATAAAGACAACGATTTGGCTAAATAGTAGCAAGCCAAATACTCTAAAGCAGTAGATATAAGGTTGTAATTAAAAAAAAATGTTTTTTAAAAAGTGGAAATAAAGTTAGTAAGTTCTACGCTAAACAAGCTAACTGAAGAAAAGTAATGAAAGCCTACAACTAACACACACACACACACACACACACACACACACACACAACAAGCAGAAACCTCGTCCGCTCGCACACGTTTTGACGTCACGCTACCTGTGAAGCGTTTTTAAATCATTAAGGGGCCGTTTACACGACAACGTTTTCAGCCAAAAACGGGAAACTTCTTATGCGCTTTACCTGTTCGTTTACACGACAACGGCGTTTTTGGGGACTGAAAAGGCGTATTTTTGAAAACGGGTTTCAAAGTGCAAGTTTTTGAAAACGCCGCCGTTATCGTCTCCGTGTAAACACCTGATACGGGAAACTTTGAAAAGGGTGACGTCATGCGCGTGCGTAGTACGTGTTAGGTATGTAGACATGCGCAGTGCGTGTCTATCGTGGCGTACGTGATACAGCGTTTTTGGGCGTTATCGCGGATATGTGTAAACGCGAATCGGTTTAAAAAAACATTGTCGTGTATACGCGAAACTGTTTGAAAACGCAAGAGAAAAACGTTTCCGTTTTTGACTACATCGTTGTCGTGTAATCGTAGCCTAAGTTAAGATGCTTTGTCTGGGTTTTAACGCTTGTTTTTCTGATGTGTTCAGACTTCCAGAGCCGCCGTGCGGGAATGTGGCTGAGCTTCGAAGTGAAAGAACAACCCGTTTAACGAAAACCTGGGCCAGACTTGGCCTGTGAAACTTTGAGCTACTAAGCTGCATGTTAACTGACACACACACACACACACACACACACACACACCACCGATTCAGCTTTCCAGAGTGCTACTGATTAAAAGTGAATGGTCAAGTAGCATTTTTTTTTTTAAAACACACACATCCATGATAACTGGTGGATGGACGAGTTTTTAATAATACAATGACAATTTCAAAAACTTTAAAAACTAGCAAACAAAATAAAACATTTATTTACGTGGTTATAGGAAAATGCGAATGCGTAATCATTGTAGTGCAAAACGTTACTCATAGAAAGGAGACATGAGGAGCAGTAATAATTTGACTTGTTGCCTCCAACATGGTGACTGTGTTTTACCCTTTGACACACACAACTTCGCAATATCTGGAAAGAGGAAGTTACATCACGGCCATATTTACTTTCTTCTAGTGTTGACTGTGTGTGTATGTGTATGTGTATGTGTGTGTGTATGTGTGTGTGTGTGTGTGTACGCACACAACTGTGACTCCACAGTTAAACCAGTGTGTTTTGTTTATGTCTTCACCGTTTACGATGTAACAGAAGTTGCGGATTGCGGTTACACCATTTCACGCTAATTCATCACACTCTCCAGTGAGAAAGAAACAAATATGCATAAAATTCTTAAATTTAAAAAAAACCAAATCAAACTTTTTAAGGCATTGACAAATCATGAATTCAAGGCTCATGTTTTTGTTGCCTGGAAACCTGATTAAGTACAGCGAGCTAGTTAGCTAGTTAAGTGCACTAATATAACGAAGAGAAATTAACTAGTATACGATCATCTAGCACATCATGTTTGCGCCGTGAAGTCAGCAAGCCATTAGCCAACGTTTCAGCTACGGGATGTGATATTTTTTGAGTTTGGCGACCATCTTAATTTTTATGAGTTTATATGAAATCTTTGCGCTGTACTTTATTTTGTTATGTCTCCTCAGTGTTTCCCCAAATTCATTCACGCTAATTAATCTGATGTAAAAAAAAAAAAAAAAAAAAAAAACATGTTCTACTGACAGCGAGATCGCCTCGGACGATGTGTGTAGTGCAGCGGCTGGTGGGGTTCGGAACGAGTAGCTTGTCCGTCACACCACTGTTAATTGCGTTAACATGTACACACACATACCAAACGAAACGCTTTGTGTTTGCGAAAGTCGATAAGTATTGTTTTTTCTCTTCTTCTGGCTGTCGAACCTATTTCAATTATACATCAACTATGAACAAAAAACTAACATGAAACCTGGTTGTCCCAGGAGCCTGGACTACTGATTTAGAAGAAATAACACAAATCTTGTTTTAGAAACAAATGTTTGAGACCAAACTTGATTTCCTCACATTTTCACATAGTTGCTATAGTAACAACATAGACATATGTATTTAATAGTGCAGGGTAGGCACAAATTAAGACCAACAAGACCAGCATGGTTCATATTTCACACTGAATTATGTTTTGGATTAGCGTGATGTCAAGTCCAATGGGTGACTACGAATTAAAAAACGAACAGCCCGGATATAAAATCTACTTTTGCCCTGGGTGCCCGGGCGGCCAGGCTGAGAGAGAGAGAGAGAGAGAGAGAGGAACCTTGGTTTACTCATGTTCCCTGTACCCAAAATCAAAACTGCAGCATTGTCTAAATAAATAAATAAATAAATAAATAAATAAATAAGAGCTGTTTCTGTAGTAGCCAGGGATACAGGTTTAAAAACATGTACACACACACAGTGTCATGTTCTCATAGAGAGAGTCAAATGCACAAGTGTCTGTGTGTACTGCTGAATAAAGCAAAAGAACAAAATGCTCCCAAGATCACATCTACAGCCCCCATGACACCATGTTCCTGGACACCTGCTGCAGGTCCGGGGCAAAGTCAAAATCAGGAACAACAGTATGCACCACTGCGCTGCCTCTACCACAAGGCTGTGATGAACCCTTCACACATCTATCATCTGTGAAGGCTCTCGGGTTACATGGGTCACGTTTAACGTTTCGTCTAGTCAACCAATCCATCGAGATGAAAGGACAGCACGCATCAAGACTTTGCTCCAGACTGCGTACGGAATGAAATTTCTCCTGGTTGTCTTCAAATCAAGACTGAAGACCTGTTTCTTCACCAAGTGCTTAAATGAGCAGTGAAGGGAGAAAAAAACAACAACAAAAAACTCTTGAGTAGTTCTTGAGTGGCGCAACAGAAAAACTTTCGCCTTATCTCGTCAGAAGATCGTGAATTTGAATTGCAACGATGCCACAGCTAGCAAAACTGGCCGTGCTTTCTGGATGGGAGGCATGCGCTGGTTGGATTGCAATCTCTCTCCCATGTAACCAGAGCGACGCTAGACAATCGCAGGCAGCTGTAAGCTTTTGTATGCAGAAGAGGGCAGAAAGCACATTCCTCCAAATGTGTCACACTGCCCCGTGACACGGCATGAGCAGCAGTTTGAAAGAACGTGGTGAAGACGTGCTAAAGATGCATCTCAGAGGAAGCACTTGTTAGCTTTCACCCTCCCTGGTGGGTGTGATCGGGGTTAGAGTTAGCTAGTGGGTGGGAACTGGCAAGACCACATTGGGGAGAAAATGGGGAAATAAATTAATCACTGACTTATACAGTTTTTCCACTGGTATCTCCAGAGTACCAACTCCTCTCTAACTGGGTGTTAGCATGATAGCATTCCTAGACCCTAACCTACTTGTACTAGCATAAGGATGTTTCTGTTGGAGACTACAAGCACGTCTGTAAGTCCCTCTGGATAAGGACGTCTGTCGATGCTGTAGATAAAAACAAACTTTTAATCACTCACTTGAAGGTTCTTGGCATTGGTACCCTCATGAGATACAGTAGTCCTTTTGGCTTAGACTAAAACGCCGCGTATTATATTGTAGGTCCAAATATCGCAGGGCGCACAAATAAACCTAAAATTACAACAGCGATATGAAATGATCGGACCAAAATGGGATAGTTCTATTTAATTTATTCGTCTTCTAATAGTTCATTTGATGTCCAGTTATTTACTGATCATCAGCTAAACAGGAAAGTCTGAAATCAGATGGTACTATGCGGATAAGACAAACTGTTTCTTTGCTCATCCTGTTTTGTTCGGTTAGGTCAATCGATTCAGACCCAGGAGCTTTACTGTAGTTAAAACACTTTCACGGGAACGGATCTGTTACCTGCACTCTTGGCTAGTCAGCTGCTGTAGGTACACAAACATTTGTCCTTGGAAATGTTTTGGACAGTGACAGCGGCGTACGACCTGTTCCCTACTGACGCATCGCAGAACTGGCTTTGTGAGCTGCCAGCCCTACTCTGTCAACTCTGTCAATCTATTCATTAGAATTCCAGTAATACGATTTCTGGATATAATTACTGTTCATACCCATCACAGTGTTCTGCATGAACCTAATCTGAAACGACGTTCTCCTCTCCTCTTTATTCCCTTCGCTTCTTTAAGCCTTGAAAGCTCTGGAGATCATCGTTCCACAGCATTCCGTGGAAATGTTCAGGAAAACAGGGAGGGATGCTGTTTTCTTTTCGAGGGTGGTTAACATGGAGGTGGACGACCTTTTGCATCCACACACACACACACACACACACACACCCTTTATCAGTTCTGCTGTATAGAATGCGGGCTGCAGAATGAGCAAATATTCTGTGAAAGTGTGTTTCGGGACTCTACTGTGTAAACAGACTGATAGCAGAGTTATTTTGATATAGAGATGATACTGAAAGGAGAAAAAAAAAAAAGGAGGACATGTTTAGGCTATTAGTTCTAGTTCTGGACGATTAAATCATTTGTTGGAGTTTTTTTAAATAGAAAATCTCAAGCAGAGAAAATTCAATATTGCACAGGTCTTTTTTTTTTTTTTTTTTTTGGTATTTTTTGGCATTTTTGTCACGAAAGTGACACCAAGAATTTATTGCACTCATTATCTGAATACCTACGACCAAGATCGCTCCACATTTTATAGATTCTCAGCTGTCAATCATCTATAAAACAGAAATATTTGACGTTTGTATTTGACATTTACTACAACATTGCTGTAAAGAATAAACAAACAAACAAACAAACAAACAAACAAAACGCAGAACTTCCACAAGGACTGGCTACAATTATCATATTAGAAAGATGAGAAAGGTCTGCCATCGCAACATCAGGTCCAGGCCTGTGTACTTCAGCCATGTTTTTAGAAAATAAACATTTTTAATTTCAAATATATTGTTATTTAGAGAAGTTAGACATTGTGCGTTTCTCTGAAAAAGGGGTGTGGCCTGTGTGACTGTCTGTCTTAAATAAAGTAGGCGTGGCACATCACACTGTAAAGAGCAGGACACAACCTTAAATCATACAGAAATTCAGATACCAACTCACTACTTTTGCTAATTTTTCTGCTAACTTTTTGGACTATATTGAAACTTTTAGGCAGCGACGTTCCACAAATTCGTCCCCAGCACAAAACCTCGGTTTGTAAAGTCAGCGTTTTTTAGGCAGCATCTTTTTGCTAATGAGACTCATTGATAAATTGTTCGTTTTGCACGGACTTTCTGCAAGACTTTCTGGAGTTTCTAAGAACGACCTTGAGGCAAGAAACCCCATATTAGCACAAGAGAGAGAGTGTGAGAAATCACTGATGGGAGAAAGGAAAGGAGAATGAGAACCCAAGTGTTTTATCTTTGTTTTTTTTGTTTTTTTACATTTTTAACATTTTTTTTGCTAACGCATACACCGTGTATTTATGATAACACACATACCCACAGAATGACAGTCACCTGGTTTCACAACCACGTGTCAAAAAGTCAGCCTAAGGGCAACCTGGCTGGAATTAACTGTGTGTTTGTCTGTACAAGTTTGCGTACGTGTTTACGGATGTACATATGTGTATACCGATGTGTGTACATGCGATTGTGTATGTGTCTATCCTGCAGTTACACTGGACTCTTCATTATACATTTATTCGTGTGTATTCGTTACATTCATCTCTGAGGCAGACTGAAGGAATGTGAGAAATTTTCGACTGGCGCTACGACGCAACCCCAGAAACCATTACTGCCTTTATCACATATTAACCTGAACCTCTGAGCAGCTCAGTACGCATGCAAACAAAGAGGCGATTACAAATTAGCGATAATGTGGTGATTGTAAACTGAAATCACAAAGTGCTGAGTATAGGAAATTCCTGTAAAAATTTTTTAGAAATAGTTCCTAGCTAAGCTTCAGCTGTGGTTTTGAGTTTATTTAACAATGCCATGTGCTTAATTCTACACTACTAGGTGTGAAGACGCAACAGTATGACGGTTTACTGTAAAAAACGAAAGGACAAAATTAACGAGTGAAATTGCATCTATAATTATGCTGCATTCACAATTCAGACCTCTTGAAAAAAGGAATTCCTACTCGTACTCTTGGAATGGTCTGCTCACCCCTTGAGTTTAGCAAGTGACGTAAAATCGGCACGGCTGCTCACAGCATCTACAGTAAACAAGGCAGCATTTCTTACCTTTCTTATGAAAATGGTGCAAATAAGGAAAAAGTAAGGTGTTTCGGCTAAACACAATCGTCTTGTGTCAAACTTCTAGCACTTTCTCTAAACTCGCTGTTGGGAAGTAATTCGTTTCAGAAAGTTGTATCTTTCGTGAATTTTCGTTTTATGTTGGTTTTAAGTATAGAATCAATTTGGTTTTTCTTTCTAAATAACCTCTAGGTTTTCCTTCGGAGTTTCGTCTCAATTTACTGTACAATTATTCAACGGTTAAGAACCTCATTTTTCAGGCGCGTGAACCTTGACGGTGTCTTTTATGCTACATTTGGGAATTCGGATGAATTTCAGTATAGTGTGTATGCAGTGTAGGGGTTTGGGTGTTGTTGAATACTTGCACCGTCATTGAAGCATAACATGGCACTTAACGTCGTCCTCTTTAAAAAAAAATACAAAGTTACAAGTCAGTAATTGTAAATATTTAAAAAAAAAAAAAGCAGCCATCGACTGGAGCGATAAGGTAAACTGACAAGAAAACTGGAAAAACTGGAAGAATGTGTGACCAGAGAGTAAACTCTTGGCGATTGGTAATATCTGTCTAGCACAAACTTTGTGTGTGTACATGCGTACATGCGTTTAGCGTTTTGCGAGGACCAAAAACAACCGAATGTCCTCACAGTGACAGGAAAGTGTCAAATGTCCTCATAAAAACCCGGTCCTCAGTGTTTATACGCAGCCTTTATTTAAAAAACACTAAAAGAGGCTAAGGTTAAGTTGTAAGCATGGAATTAATTCGCTGCAGTAATCACGGTGTCAATCGAAGGTCCTCACAAAGACAGAAAAATGAGTCTGCATGTGTGTGTGTGTGTGTGTGTGTGTGTGTGTGCAGGTCAATGTCGCTCTTTCCCTGCAGACACAGCAGATGGAATGATGAAAAATGTACTACGCAGTCTTTATCCAGCCCTTAGCACACGAACAAGATAATCACACTTTCCATGACCTCTAACACACACACACACACACACACACACACACACACACACACACACACAGACAGTTCAAGTATGGAGTGTGTCACTGCTGGTATGTTACTCAAATCAATACATCGTTCAGCACATTACTGATATTACTTTTCCTCCTTCCGTTTCACTTACACACACACACACACACACACACACACACACACACACACACACACACACACACACACACAAAGCAAATATCATCAACTGATCTCACAAATATGTACCTGAAAACCTGCTCTACTTATGAGGACCTGGTGTCCTTCAGAGGGCTTTGGTTTTCTTTTTTAGAGAGTCCCCACGACGCTGCATTTATCTGATTGCACCCGTGTTTTTCATAAGGTTTCGTTTCACAGACTCTCTCTTGGATGAAAGCAGGGTTGTGTTTAGGGAGATTTTGTTACCACATCATTGGAGTCAATGTAAGACCTCACAGGTTTTGTAATTCAACGCTGTGTGTGTGGGAGAGTGTAACTGTCTTGGCTGGTATTGCTGTAATTGTGGGGACCTTCCAAGCCCTTTTTTGCTGACCATCACAATTAGATGAGATTTTGCATATTCTTTCCAGAAGAGTCAAGTTTTTAGCTGGTGGAACATTAACATGAGCATTACACTAACGCTAGCATTATTTTTTACATTTATCACGTTTTCAGAACATTGCCAGAACGTTGTAGCTGTAACATTTTTCTAACCTAGCCGTCTTAAAACCTGTCGAACTGGTGTCTAAATGTTCTGATAACATTCTCCGCTTGCTGCGAGGTATAGCAGTACATACCGAGTGTGTACGTGTGTGTGAACCCTCATAACACTGCGCTCAACACGCACACACACTCACTCCAATATCATTTAAACAGTAAAGTATGCAAAACATTTAGGCTGTGAGTGACAGTCGTGTTAGCCAGCTCTTTTGAACACAAACCGCCATGCAGGTTCTGCGTGAGTGTGTGTGTGTGTGTGTGTGTGTGTGTGTGTGTGTGTGTTAACTTATGCATTCAGATAACTAAATTTCTTATCTAACTACCTATGCTTCTCACACACACACACACACACACACACAATACACATTTATCTTACTATCATACATGCTACCCCTACATCTGACTAAACCTAACCTCAGTAACTAAAAGGAAACATTTCAGCTCTTTTAAGCTTTTAAATAAAAGGTGTACTTTATTTATTGGAAGATTTACTGTATTTAATTAAAAAAAAAAAAAAAAAAGTTTTCCTTGTAGCTATCTGCCAAAAATCCCCGCAAGGTCAAACGTGTCAGATATTCCTACCACTGCGGGGAAGTTTAGTCCCCAGTAAGATAGAAAAACTGGTACACACACACCCACACATGGCGTCTTTCTGCTTTGTTTTTTTATGCTGGTGAGATCTGGGGCAACAGGCCTGCGGTAAGATCTAAAATATCTGAAACAAGGCCACATTCAACACACACACACACACACACACACACACACACACTGCTCTAAAAACATGCAGTAACTCTCCTGCGTTTCTCTTAAGGGGCGTGGCCTTGTCTAGGTCAGCTTCACTTTCTCAATCTTAACACACCACAACGTGAACCAACACACACACACACACACACGACTACACACTGATTATGTGTTGCATCATGGTAAACGTCCGAGCTCTTCACTATACTGTACAACGACACACTTGAACTGGATTAGCGAGGTGTGTGTGTGCAGTGTGTGCTGCTCTACAGTCGGAACAGCTACAGCCTGAAGTATTCACGAGTCAAAGTGTTTAGAGGACGTGGGGTATGTGGGAGCAAAACCTGACGAGTGCAAGTCTGAGAATTTGCTGAGAGCTGAGAGCTCGTTTCTTTACGTTGTCGAGCGCTAGTTCTTTTAGGTTTCGCCGATGGTGAAGGTGCCATATTTGGGTGCTAGCTAAGCTGATGACTAGCTTCACTGACGTGTAAGTTTCTTAGAATTTGATGAGTGCTGGTTTCTTTAACTTGAGGACAAGTTTCATTGAATATGACGATGGCATGTTTCTTTGACTTTGAGGGCAGGTTTTTTAGAACCTGATCAGATTCTTTGACAAGTCAAAGTTTCTTAGAGTTAAAAAGTTTTTTGTTGAGCGCCAGTTTCTTATCTGTGTGTATCATTAGTTCAGTAAACTTAGATGAGAGCTAGTTTCTTAACTTTGACAAGTGCTAGTTTCTTTGACAACAGCTACTTTCTAAGCTGCTGATTCCGAGATTCTATAATGAAAGCTAGTTTCTTAGACTCACGAGTGTTAGTTTCTTTGAATCCGATTACTGCTAGACTTGCCGATGATGCTAGATTCTGATTCTCCGACTCTGATGAGTGCTAATTTTTAGACTTTATGCTAGTTTCCTTGACTTTGACGAACATCATTTTTTTTCCCAACTTGGATCAGTGCTAGCTTTGACAAGTGAAACTTTCTTTAATGTGTGCTAGTTTGTTGCATTTGTGCCAGTGCTGGCTACTAAGGAGGCAAAGTGTTTATAACCAGCCATAAAGTCATTCATCTGAGATGCTAGAAGGTGAAACGCTTGCGACCGCCTTACCTTGCAGCTGTTTGAAACGGCCCTCCAGGATGTTGGAGTACTGCACCTGGTTGACGAAGGCAGTGGGAGGGGGACAAGCCTCCCTCTCCAACCGGCCGCACTCCATCTCGCTCTCTATTTTACCCCCCCGGTTCACGCTTACAGTCGCTCACACACTAACTTGCTCCCAATATGAATAACCAGATCCGTTAAAAGACAGTGAGGGCTCAGGGCATGCTACGGCTTGGCCAGCCAGCTGCCAACTGAAAAACTGAAAATACTTTCCAAAAGATATTTTAAAAAAAAAGAAAAGAAACAAAGCCAAAACAGGTGAGGAAGTTCAGAGCAGAATTTGCACTTCTGTCCAGATGCACGAGTCCAGCTTTAGAGCAGGCTGTGCGCAGGTTCACTTGCCAGAAGCAGCGCGTCCACAAGTTTGCATGCGTTTCCTCTGAGTGCACAACACCGCACCATGCTGTCTCCAAAAACTCCACTCTTCTCTAATTTCCTTTCTTCACCGCAAAAACCCAGAGGAGGATAAAATGAGGACAAAAAAGGACAAAGAAAGAACAGACTGTTCCTCTTCTTTCACCTCGTTCGCTCCTTCCTCCGATAAAGACCTGGCCACTCTCCTTTCTTCTCTCCTAAACTTCTGCCTTCGCTCTCGATCTTCAGCCTTCCCTCCAAAATGAGTGTGTGTGTGTGTGTGTGTGTGTTTTGCGTGCACACTCACACCTTGTTTGAGCTAGCCACGGTGGGCTGCATAAGTAAACAAAGCCTTCTGCTCTCTCCCTCTTTCTCAGAACACTGTCTCTCTCTCTCTCTCTCCCTCCCTCCCAAGCCCTGAATTTGCATAAGGTGTGTGGGGGTGGAGTAATGAAGACAAGAGAGAGAGAGAGAGAGAGAGAGAGAAGGGAGGGGGAGGGTGTGGACGTGCGGGTTAAACCATCTCCAAAGGTGTAGGAGGGGAACAGAAGCCGGATTAGTCCACTGGAATGGCATGGAGAGATGGAGATCCAAGAGAAAAAGAGCAATAGAGAGAGAGAGAGAGAGAGAGAGAGAGAGAAAGATAGAGAGAGAGAGAGAAATAGGTCTGGAAAGAGTTTTTTTTTTCCCCTTTTGTCTCTGGTGTGTGGAACAGAAATAAGTCGTTAAGACAGGAAGGAAGTACTTGAGAAAGATGCATCAGCCAAAAGATCCTCTCTTCCTTTGCGGGTGCACACGTGAGTGTGTGGGGGTGTGTGTGTGTGTGTGTGTGTGTGTGTGTGCACGCGTGTTACCCATCACTACAGGAAATAGCACCCGAATGTAAGCAACCGTCTGAACAGATGATAGATAAATAGACAAATAAATAGAGATAAAGACAGACAGACAGACAGAGAGAGAGAGAGAGAGAGAGAGAGAGAGAGATGCATTGACAGAGCGACAGTTAATGGAGAAACAGACTAAAAGATTTCACACTGCCACACTGGGCTCTGTGTGTGTGTGTGTGTGTGTGTGTGTGTGTGTGTGTGTGTGTGTGTAGCCTGGGAAGAGTTTGTGTGTGAATATTTGACTTTGCATGGGTGTGAGAAATAAAACATCGCACTGGACTCATGACTCCCCCACACACACACACACACTTTTTTCTTCGTTGGTTCCATTCTCCAAAATATACATAAATAAATAACTTAAACTTTGACCTGACCATCCAACACACTCCCATGTCAAAGACATTCCTCTGAGATTCAGATCTGACCACCGACTCCCACCTGCATTCGACTTACTGCGGAAGTGGGAAGTCGGCGCTTGGACTGCTGAGTCCATGTCACTTGCCGAGTTCCCGATTAGGAATTCCAAGTTGACGTGGCAGTTTCTTTGTTTTTTTTCCTAGTCGGAGGTCCGAGTTACGGATTTCAGTCACATGCAACATAAATGGTAACAAACCCCACTTTAAGATATTGACTTCTGAGACAGCGAGGGAAGCTGCTTCCTGTTTTGGACACACCGCCTGACTCCGAAAAAAACTGATTATCAGTAATCTGTTTATGCACATGTTATAGACATAGACGTGGGAAAAAATGTTTTTGCCCCCAGTGACGCTGTAACCAACATATTACCATTATGCTACCATTTCTCAATTAAATTAAATGAATAAATGCTGTCAGATTCGGTTTGATCGGATTGAGATCGTTGAGCCAAGTCGACACCGTGAACTCTTTGTCATGTTCTTCAATCCATTCCTGAACAATTTTCGCAGTGTGGCAGGGCGCGTTATCCTGCTGAAGGAGGCCACTGCCGTTTAGGTAGGTGCTACGTGTCAGAGTAACATCCACATGAATGCTAGGACCCGAGGTTTCCCAGAACATGATCCAGAGCATCACGCTGCCTCCGCCAGCTTGCCTTCTTCCCACAGTGCATCCTGGTGCCATCTCTTCCCCAGGTAAGTGACGCACACGCACCCGGCCGTCCACATGATGTAAAAGAAAACATGATTCATCAGACCAGGCCACCTTCTTCCACTGCTCCGTGGTCCACTTCTGATGCTCACGTGTCCATTGTAGGAGCTTTCGGTGGTGGACAGGGTTCAGCATGGACACTCTGACCGGTCTGCAGCTACACAGCCCCATACGCAACAAGCTGCGATGCACTGTGTGTTCTGACGCCTTTCTATCATAGCCAGCTTTAACTTTTCAGCAATTTGTGCTACAGTAGCTCTTCTGTGGGATCGGACCAGCCTTCGCTCCTCACGTGCATCAGTGAGCCTTGGGCGTCCGTGACCCTGTCCCCGGTTCGCCGGTTGTCCTTCCTTGGACCACTTTTTGGCAGGCACTAACCACTGCATACCGTGAACACCCCACAAGACCTGCTGTTTTGCAGATGTGCTGACTCAGTCATCTAGCCATCACAATCTGGCCCTTTTCAAAGTCACTCAGATCCTTACGCGCACCCATTTTTCCTGCTTCCAACACAACAACTTCGAGAACTGACCGTCCACTTGCTGCCTAATATATAATATATCCCTCCCCTTGACAGGTGCCACTGTAACGAGATAATCAGTGTTATTCATGTCACCTGTCAATGGTTTTATAGTTAGGGCTGACTGGTGTATTTATTCAATTATTATATAAGAATAATATTGGACTTGTACACACACACACACACACACACACACACACAAAATACACACCTCATGTCATTGACCCGCTTATTATTTTGTCGTGATCCTTTATTGCGGTCACCTGCAGATTCTCAACTGGAGCAGATCACCGAGTTTTATGTGCAAAACAGTGCTGCAGTGAAAGAACTGAAACTGAGAAGGGGAAAAAGGAGAGCAGGCAGCGTTATAAGAGAAAGAAAAGGGGGATGAGAGACACTGCATGGAGGGGGGGCAGAGAGAGAGAGAGAGAGAGAGAGAGAGAGAGAGAGAGAAACAGAGTGTGTGAACTGGAGTGTGTGAGAGAACCCTGAGGGGAAATTCTGCAAACAGTAAGTGTGCAGAAAAATGTGCATATCATGTCCCCGCTTGTCAGGACAAGATGGGATGTCTTTCACACACTCGCTGGCTCGTTCACACACACACACACACACACACACACACACACACACAGACACACAGACACACAGACAGACTTGTTGTCAGTCCTCTGGTTTGGTCTGGTCATGTAAGTGCAGACTGTAACATTTTCCATTTTTCCAGTGTGTTTAGGTAAATATGATCACAAGGTGTGTGTTATCTAAAGGGGTGTGTGTGTGTGTGTGTGTGTGTGTGTGTGTGTGTGTGTGTCAGCCTGTTGCCTAACCCACTGCTTCCCTCTGCTGGCCGAAACACGTATTGCAGCATGTTTAGAGAGACCTCTTACTCTTTCTCACGCTCGCTCACACGCTCACACACGCTCACGTCGTTACCTGCGAGGGCTTTGATGCGCGAGCGCTCGAACAGTCGTGCTGAGCTGTTCTCGTTGTCCCACTCGGCCTCGGCCGCCAGCTCCCAGCGGTTGTTGATGTCGTTGTACTGCTGCTGAATCTCCACGCTGTCGAAATCCGTCGGCGATATCGCGCTCATGGTGACCACCCTGGCAACAAGACAGGGAGGGGGTGGGGTTAATAACAAACAAATAAAATGGGGCGGGGTTAGGTAATAGCTAGCTCTAGAGAGAGTAGTTTAATAACAACAATGCAGGTTAGGTAAGAGTTAGAGATGGAGGGGTGGGGGTAATAAATAATGTAACTGGAGTGCGGTTAGGTAATAACTGAATATAGAGGGGTGGGATTGATAACAAACAATTACATTGAGGCAGGGTTAAGTTACGGTAGGGATGGAGGGATTAATACCAAAATGAAATGGGGCAAAGTTGTGAAAGGGGCAGGGGTAAAAAACAGGGGGAAAAATATAGATATGTCAGATAGGGAAAGTGAACAAAGGGAAATGAATGAAGGAAAGTGGGTGGGGTGAATAGTGGAGGGAAAAAGAGGGTGGGGTTAGGTAATAGCTAGAGATGGAGGGGGTGGTGTTGATAAGAAGAGAGAAAAAAAGCGGGGTTAAAAAGAAAGGAAGAGTGGTGGGTTAATAACATAATAGTGAAGAAGGTGGAGGGATTCATAGTAAACAGGGAAATGGGCGCGGTTAATAACAAGAGAGAAATAATTGGAAATGAACGAAGGAAAGTGGGCGGGGTGAATAGTAGAGGGAAAGTGGGCGGGGCTATATAATAAGAGACTGAAAGAGGATGTAGGTAAAAGCTAGGTTATTGTCTCCTGGCCTGAATTTCCTGCGCTAAATTCCGTTTAAAAACTAATTCAGGTTACGAAGTAAAAAAAAATGAGGGAACGTGTCTTCTGGCTAAAGGCAAATATGTACATATTTTAGAAAAAAAAAACAATTAAACCCATTTCCCACACCTACTAGTTTCTAAAAATTGATTTCCGCTCCTCCGTTGCCTTCCCACAATCCCATACTGAGCCCATCGGGAATGGTGGGATTCCACCGGGAATAGCGGAATTCCCAGCTGAGGAGATTTGAACTCGTTAATATTTCAACACGCCGAGCCTTAAAAGCACCCGAGGGGCAGGGGCAAACACACACACACACACACACCAACGGGCCTTGGTGAGTATTTAATAATAGGATGCTGTAGAGACAGAAAGCTAGCACCATACAAAATCATGACACACACACACATACACACACACAGTCCAGTTATAGACTTGCCCCCATCTTTACTGCTCAGAGACCCCAACATGGTGGAAGTTAGAGTTAAAGGTACAGCGTTGTTGTATATAATTGTTGTAGAAAAATGATCACAATCTGCTGCTGTTACCAAAAAAAAAAAAAACATAACACCAAAAGAAATAAAACAAACAGAAAAGCTTCGCCCTTTCGTCCAGAGGTTGAGTTTGAATCCCGGCGATGCCTCAGCAGAGAGCCAAGAGAGCAAAACTGACCGTGCTCCCTGGGTGGGAGGGGCATACTTTCTCTGATCACAGCAACACTAGCCAATCGTGGACGTCTGTGAGCTCACGTATGTGGAA
>CM041001.1:15803791-15816291 GCA_022985145.1 Pangasius djambal | reverse complement strand
GTCTCTCTCTCCCTCCGTGTCTCTCTCTCTCTCTCTCCCTCTCCCGCTCTCCCCCTTGGCTCTCTCTCTCTCTCCCTGCCCCTCTGCATTTCTTTGTCTCTCTGTTTTCTGTCTCTCCTTGGCTCTCTGTATCTACATTTCTGTGTCCCTCTGGTCATCTCTCTCTCTCTCTCTCTCTCTCTCTCTCTCTCTCTCTCTTTCTAATGAATCAAACAGAAATTAACAAAAACTAAAACAAATGCCTTGGGGGGAATTATACTCTGTGTGTGTGTGTGTTCATTCTCCTCTCACTCTATGTATACACAGATGTCTCCTCTGTTAGACTCCTCCACACACACGCGCACACACACACGCACACGCGCACACACACGTGCACACACACGTGCGCACACACAAAGCTCTTGATGGTGATCAATATCTGAAGTGAATCAATACAGCTGATCAGTTAATCAGTGTGTTCCTGTCAAACACACAGCATATCTCTCTCTCTCTCTCTCTCTCTCTCTCTCTCTCTCTCTCACACACACACACACACACACACACACACACACACACACACACACACTTCAGTCTGCTGTGTTACATAAACACTGTACAGCTCCACCCTGTGGCCTTCTGGATATTTTATATTTTTCTTTTTTTTCAGGAGTGAATTTCATCTCGCTCTCCCTCTGTCTCTCGTTGTCTTTTTCGTCTCTCTCTCTCTCCACATCTCTTCATCTCTCTCTCTCGATCTGTCTGTCTTTCTGTCTTTTCTGTTATAACAATTTTTAAAAACGAATGCTTTATAGACGTCTCTTCACTAGTGCCAGTAGCAAAACGATTGAACAAGTCTATGATACATTTGGGTGGATTTTTTTTTCCTCTTCTGGTTTCTTCTTAGTTTAATATTTCCCGATTTAGTTCTTGTGAGCGCTTGTACAGTTATAGCTTGTTTGTGAAAATTTTATTTACGTCATTAAAAATATAAAAGTAAACATGAGCGGACTGTTTTAAGTCATCAGACACTTTAACATAATGTCAGCAGGGATACTAACTTTTAAGTTGGCTGATGAAAAGTACATTGACTCTGACTGTTGCTGTAAAATTTAGGACGTACAAGAAAAAAAAAAAAACTAGGGGGTGCACAAACTTCTGCACTCAGAATACAAATACATGGTGGGAAAAAAAATCAGCTGTTATAGATTTTGGAATAATATCCTGAGTTCAAGTATCGTCTCCTTCATGAAACTCGATGCTGTAAGGATATCGTTGTGTATGAAATCGGGGCTCAGTTCCGGCTCGGGATCGATACCGGAGCTGAGAGGTTTAGGACCAGCGAGATCCGCTCACAGCGAGCCAGACGTCTGACGCCAGCACACGTGGGTTTGAGTTGAGAAAATAAACCATCAGGAAGTTCATCGCTTGATAATGCCAAGATAAAATGACATATGCTAATGCTAATTGTCTTAAGCCAAAGGATAAGAGGAAAAAAATGATTTTGACTCCAGGACTCACGGTTCTGAAGATATGGGTTTGCACTATAGCGCCACCAAGAGGTGCAACTGGGTCAGAGATACTGTACCTAACTATAAAGTTTCACAATCCGTTTTAGCGGAGGAAGAGAAAAATAAGAATACAAATAAATATAGCTGTAAGATGCGATCTGCGGGGTCCAAGCACTCCTTGTAAATAGTGCCCCTAGTGGCCAGTCCTTTCCAAGATACACAGAACAATCAAGAGACGATCGATGAACATCGTTATAGTCGACAATTCCGAACAGGTTAATTCAGTTCTGAGAGCTGGAATATTTTAGCTGGAGCGAGTTATCTGAGATAACGACGCCTCTCTGGAAAGCGGAGACTGATCGAGAAGTCAATGATTGGCGAATTAGGACAGTATTTAACTACTTCATTTGTGCTCAGGTGCTGTTTATCATAATTAATACATCACTAAATCTTGCACTTATTTTAAAATATACGACACTCGAATTAGGGAAATTTTCAACAAAGGGATGTCTTCGGTCCTTACTAACTTACTTTAATTCAATTTCAGTAAAAGATCAAGCATTCTTTCGCCATAATGAGTACGGAATACAGTCAGAGACGTTAGCGGTGGTGCTACAAACTGCGTTCATATCATTGTAACTTGAATGTATGTTTATTTGTTTGCACATTTAAATGTGGAATTGTTTGTCGTTTGAATACACAAATTACATTTATATTGCCAAATTCATTCTATATAGCGACTGTATTTGAAAAAGATAAATTCTTTATCCAACCCTGTATTGAAGGATGTGCTGATAGCTGTGTGATAGATAGATAGATATATAGATAGATAGATAGATAGATAGATAGATAGATAGATAAGGAAGCCAAGAGGAAGCCAAGAGGAAGCCATTTTGTAAATATAATATTGTGATTTATTGTGATATTGTTATCTGCAATAATTATCTAATATTACTCAGGGCTCATTCCTGAGAGCTGAGCGGTAATCGGTCTACAGAGGACATGGTCACCTCCAGACACTAACTCACTCTCATACAGGGGTCAAAGGTCACCGTTTATCAACCAGCAAACGACAATACTCGGCGCAAAGCCACATCCTAGACGGCCTGGTCTAAAAAAAGGTGACTGAAACAGAAAATCTGAGGTAAAAAAAGCTCAGAGGAAAATGTTGAGTCATGACACGTCTGTGGTTCCGACTATCGACCAATCAGGATATCCGAACCGCGGGAGAGATACGCATCGGAAAACGCAGCAGGAAACACGGCGCTGGGGCGAATACAGCACGCCAATAACTGCACGTATGTAAAGTTATTTAAATGAACTGGCTAGTCGACTGTTAATCACGTTTCTGCATTGGCTAGAAAAGATAAACAACAATGTAAGTAAACAAACGGTCACATGATCAGGCTGAGCGAAGTACATTAGCACTGGACGTTACAACAATATAATATCAATATCGTGATAAATTATGCCACTTTTCTAAATAGGTATTCTGATTTTTTTTTGAAGTTTCAAAAAATAATAATTAGAAACTCTGATTTGAAGCAGCTGATTTATTTAGAAATTTATTTTTGTATTTTTCTAATTGTTCTCCTTTACAGTGAAATTAAATCAAAACATCATTCAACTCAGTTTCTCAGCTTTTTTTTGTTTTTTTTCTCCAAGCAATTTGTTAAAAAGTCACACTGTGTATTAGAGCTGGACGATTTGAGGATAAAATAGCAATATTGTGATCAGTTACATCGCAATACGCTGTTCTGAGATATTGTGGACACTGTAATATATATTTTTATTAAATGATTTTTTTTTTTAAATAATTACAAACTGACTGGAAGCAGCTGGTAGAATCTGGTACATACCTGCTAAATATTTTAAAAAATTTTTACAAAAAAATTGTCTCTTTTTCAGTGTTAAATTATTTTGTTTATATATTAAAATATAACACTGAAAAAGATTTTTTTTTAAAAGTAAACTGTCATTTTTAAAAAAAATAATTATTAATTATTTTCATTGTAAAATGTTAAAAAAAAAGTTTTACAGATTTTTACTTTTTTTTCTCTTTTTCGTTATTATTTCTTAAGTAAAAATTCTACTTTTTAAATATAAAAATAAATAAAATATTGTAAATGTGTTTATTAATAATACATTTATATGACAGTTTTTTTTTTTTAGCAAACCTAAATATCCTGACACACACTGCGAATCACAGAAATGCCTCCGCGGATCGCGATATGATATTTGCGTCGTATCGCTCAGCCTTAGTACGTTTAATAATCCTGAATGTGACGCTACTCGAATGCGGTTCCTTCGCAGATAAAACGCTCCTGTTTAACACAATATAACCAGATTTTTGTGTTAAAAAAGATTTTTTTTCTTTTAAACCAAGGAGCTGTGGAGATTTTTTTAGGGAAGATATTTGAGAGCGAAGTGCTGAAGAAACAGAGCAGCTTGGAGAGGAGGAGGAGGAGGACGAGGCTATATATAGGCCAAATCCACACAGCACATCCAAAAACCAAGATTTAAACAAGCTCGCTATCTGCTAACAGACGACTGACTGCCAACACACACACACACACACACACACACACACACACACACACACACAATCTGGAATGCACTCCAGAAGGACGATGTGAGGATGCAAAAATGGGAGAGTTTCAGCTTTTTAGAGGACAGCGGGAGAGGATGAGAGGGAGAGGATGGAAGATGGAGGATGAGCTAGGAACAGTTGTTTAAGATGCGAACTAGCTTCGGTTCATGAATTTTTAATAAGTGTGATTAGCGGCTAATAAACCGAGGTGCGTGATGTCCCGCTAAAAGCTTTGAAACATTTCGCAGGAAGCACAGTTCTGAAAGTTCGGCCCTGTCCACATCTACATGGATACAGATTTTTTTAATTGGTTTTGCGCCATTGAATAGAAATTAGCAGACGCTTGTACAATGTTTGATCAATAGTAGCACGTGATTTAGGTCACACGACACATTATCCCAAATAAGCATCCAGGTGACTACATACGGTGGAGAATTGACGTGGACAACAAGGACGTTCATGTATGTAGGGAGTATGAAGGTAAAGACAAAGCTTCCGAATACTAAGTAGAGAAACCAGGGATGCAACGATACAGATACAGATATTGGTATTGTGTATGGATCTGATCCTGTGCTCATTTACGTCAAATAAAATACTATGTGAAGTAAGCCTAGCGTATGCCGTCGTGCCAATGAACAGCCGACACAAGATGACAGCGATCTGGACATATTTCACGATTAACTATAACATATTAACAATGATCTGGGAAAATATCACTAGGAAGAAGTAGTCTAACTAGTCTAGAACTAATCTTACTACGATAAAAGTAACCTGATAAAACAGTAACGGCGAGCGTGGTTGTAAAAAAACGAGCGAAAGTAACGTGAATCGCGAGCACACGAAGTTTCCTGGCGAGTGTGAAGAGAAACTGTTACATGTGAGAGAGAGAGAGAGAGCGGGCAATTCACTTCAGCGAGCACTGAGCCCCACGCAGTTTTTCCTCCCTTTCCTCGACAACGTCTACATGTTACGAATCACTCCACCTTGTGCTAATTTTTAATGACCACACTCACCTTTTAAAGACCACACTCACCTTGAAACATCCAGAGCTAAACACCAATATGAGAAACGAATACCGAGATAACGAATGAACAGTTGAGTCTTGAAATCTTATTACTGAAAAATACTACACTTGTGCTTTGCTTAACAATAAGTCATGGTTGGTCATGAAAGTATCGGATGGATTGATCATTTTCACGTCTGAACACAGCGAGTGTTTCTTTAAATGATTTCAACCTCCTCCTCTTGAAATAGGATGGATGGATGAATGGATGGATGGATGCTCTGACTCAGATGGTGAAAGCAATACAAGCTGCCAGAACAAACCCATTGTTTTTAAAAAAATCAATATTCATTCAATCAGCAGCACCAGAATCCAACACAGCGGCCTCATCGGCACTGAGCAGAGAGGAAACCGGATTTCATTTCCCAGGACGAACGAAATCAACAGCGACGTTTTGTGCATCCTGATTAAAATGACGTAACATGTAGGTTGGTATTCGGTGGTATTTTCGTCAAAGGGTATAAATCACTGTACCCAGGTTTAAATGCGAATCTCTTTAAAACAAAAATGTGCTCAACAGCTGCTCGTTTTTCAAAGCAGCGGGGGTCTGAGCACATTCTCGGGGGGGCGAGATCTGGGTAAATGAACATTGTGTGAGAAATCTGTAGAGAAGAACAGCTGGTTTCTCGACAGCATTGCAGCACAAAGATCGTTACGAGAAGCACGCTGAACTCTTTCTCCCAGTTAAGCTGGTGTTTCTCAGACAGTCTACGCTGTAATACAGCCAATTATGCAATTTAGCTAGCTAACGCTTCTGTAATTTCATGTTGCTAGCTAAAAACTTTTCAAACTTCGTTTTCTGGCAAAATAACAGGCGTTAGCTAGATTTCCGTTTCCACGTTTCGCACCAAATTTAAAGAAAGAAAACAAGAAGACAAATTTTTATCAAATACAATCATGACGCAAGACTACGTTAAAACGTTACAATAATATGCTAAAAGAAAACAACATCATAATGCTGAGATTTAGCTGAAACATGTAACTTGCATCCCTTAGGTCAGCATTTAGTATTCGTTTTCGCGTCTCGTCTTTATCAACAGACCAACTTTTCCACCTTAGCTGAATGTTTTTGCGATATATATTTTTTATTTTTCGAGTTTCTCCGTTCAGGTTTACTACTACTACGTTTTCAAAATTCAAATATAAGAGCTATATGGGGGGGAAAAAAGTAGCCAATCATGTCCAAACAACCACAAATATGAGAAACGCCCACTTCTGTTCTACGCAGAAACCTCACACGGATGTAAACGTAGGCGATACGACAAAAATATATCATGATACTTAAATATGTTTCTATGATACACGAGATCCATCACGATACGTTTGCTAACAATTAAGTGACAAAACTGATTATTTTGCCCGTTTATCATTATTGCTTCTTTTTCTTTTACAGAAACACTGAAAGCAAGGTGAGTGAGCATAAATGAGAGACTACAATTCTTCTGTTGAAATTCTACAACACTGTTAAAGATTCAGTACAAATTTTAACCTCAAATATTGACATATAATTTACTACAATATTGATATTTCGTCATCATATGGCCCAGTCCGAATCACGGATAATATTTTAGAGCAAATATATGAGCTGGGTTTATCAGAAACAGTATTTAATAATGCTTAGCGCTACTTCTTTCACTGTTTGTGCTCTTGGGCTGAAGGTTTCGATTCAAGGCTACACAGTCAGCCACATCATCATCATCATCATCATCATCATCTCTTGGACATATTTCCATTTCGTACAGCTTGGAATCTGATGAAGGAGACTGCACTTGCGTCTCAGGTTTCCTCTCTTAGCCATTTCTCGGAGAGCTTTGGTTTAAATGCAGGCTTTAACTGCGCGATATTCCAGTCCAACATTAGCATTTTAGTGCTGCGCTGTAACAACAGCTCGTTTTAAAACACACTGAGCGGCGAGAGCTCGCACAAACACGCACACTAACATTAAAGAGATGCTAGCTGACAAGATAACAGTGTGTACACACACACACACACACACACACACCAGTGACAGGCGCAGTGCTGTGTTCATTAAAGCCCAGTGAATCGACTGCACACTCACACTGATTTCTCACACTAGAAAAAATCCTATACTTAAATACACTGCAACACATTTTGCGGTTTCGATATGTATTATATAATAATAATCGTAAGTGTTATGATCGCTACGTGCTGCATCAGGGTAATATGATGATATAAATATCATGATAAATTCTTCTGCGGTATCACGAGCATCATCAGTATATTTTTAGAACAAATACAAGCTTTAATCAGATAAAAGTTACCGGTTGGCACGCAGTAAAAACTGACTGATTTTTTAGTTCAAGTTCAAAAATGATACAATTTTGTAATGAAACTTTGAAATAGTCAAATGTTTACATTTTCTACTGAACCTTGAAAAAGAAAATACTGACTCTTTAGTTCCAGAATATTAACATTTTACACTGAATCTTTGAAATATCACATTTTTTAAATTTTGTACTCAACATTCAAAGTTGTAAAATGTCTGAATTTTGTACTGAATCTATAAAACTGTAAAATGTCTGAATTTTGTACTGAATCTTTAAAATTGTAAAATGTTTACATTTTGTACTGAATATTTAAAATTGTAAAATGTTTACATTTTGTACTGAATATTTAAAATTGTAAAATGTTTACATTTTGTACTGAATCTTTAAAATTGTAAAATGTTTACATTTTGTACTGAACATTTAAAATTGTAAAATGTAAAAGTCGATGTGCTACATTACAAACTTTATTTAGACAGCATACGGACTATAGCTACACGCTTGTCCACTCACTTGTCTGTTTCCCTTAAGCTGTATTATTGCACTCGACTAGCTAACTAGCTAGCCATATGTTATTACATTAGCTACCATTTTTTAGCCTGGTCAAACAGGTTTAGCGGAAACCGAAACATGAGACTAGCAGCACGCTGAAGCTTTTCTGTGCACGGTGAGCTAGCCGTCTGTTCACCCCGTAGCGTAAACCTGCAAGATTTCAGAATGCAGTCTGTATCCATGCAACATTTTTCGCACACAAAGGTTTAAATGGAAACATTTGCTGTTGCTGCTTTGTGATAAAGATCAGCACTGTGGTGGAATTTGATGGGAACAAAAGCAGCGCTCGCTTTTGGGATGAGTGGGTTTAGTGACTGAGCTTGTCCTCGGCATTCGCACAATGAGGATTAGGACAGTCAGCACTATCGGGGAGGGCTTGTGGTCCATCACATTCCTCACACGTCCATCCGTCTACCTTTCTTTTCTATTATCGGTACGTTTCTGTTCAAGCGAGCCGTAACTTTCCAAACGGTGAGCAGAGAAATTGCGAATTGTTCTGCTTTGATCACACGCTGTTGTGTTGTGCAACAGGACGATATCATCAGCATGGTTCCATCCAATCAGTGATAATGAAACCGCAACACCGTATGCATGCATTAACAACAGATGCCATCGAAGACACGGCTGCCACTGAAAACTTCGCTACCAGTAAAACAAACTTAGCTGCCAAACACGTAGCTGCCTTTAACATGTGGCTTCCATTAAAAACTAATCCGATATTATAAACATGGCTTCCTTCTAAAAACCACTAAACACATATCAGCATTTAAAAACTTAGCTGCCAATAAAAACATGGCTGCCATTTAAAACTCCCAGGAAGAGGACGAGTTCCCTTCTGAGTCTGGTTCCTCTCAGGGTTTCTCCCTCATGACTTCTCGGGGAGTTTTCCCTTGCCGCTGTGGCCTCTGGCTTGTTCATTATTGATCTGAATTGGTGCTTTTTAGACGATTAGCCTCATAAGCTTTCGACAGTTGAACTGCTGCTGATAATATTTAATTATTTCAATTAGATGACGTTTATGTAACCGGAGGCTGGTATAATGAAAATGACATCACTTCCTGATACTGTACTCTACAAACATTTGTTATAAGAAAGAAATGACAATTGAAAGAGAATAAAATGATATAAGAAATGAAAAACCTGCCCACCAACGTCAGCCGTACTGGTGGCATTAAGTGAAGCTTTCCAGCAGCGTTGCTGTAGAACCGGCTGTTCCTTTAGATTTGATTAATAGAATTTATTTCTGAGCAGTTATAAACAGTTTTCTTTCTCCCGAGCTCGCTGCGTTATCTTTCTGTGATAAGGTCGACATGTGGATGCGATTGCCCCTATTGATTATCCCAATGCCCCGAGCGGTGAAGTCTGATTCAGACCTCCATCTCAACCACATCGCTATTCACAGCTGCATCAGCATTCAACATCAGCATTATAATACATTATATACAGTATACACGATACTCAAATTCAAAATTATTGGCACCCCCGGGTAAACAAAAGTTCTAAAAATGCCTTCGTGCTTAATCAGCTTAACCTTACACTGGAGATGTGAGAGAAATCTAACGTTTAGCTGAAGTCAATTTATTCCAATAAAATATAAAACCCTCGACAAAACCCACGTGTGTCGAAATTGTTGGCACCCTTGCATTTAGCACAAAAAAATAACAGCACTGAGGCTTCTCCTGGAATGCTTGGTAAGATTAGAGAACACAGAGCGAGGAAACTGACACCACTCGTCAATACACAACCTCTCCACATCCTCCTTCACTTAAAGCTTAGATTTCCATCAGACATGATTTCATAACCTTTTTTTTTAAACCCATCTTTACCAAGGGTGCCAATAATTCTGGAGCCGACTACACAGAATTCTCAAAGTGGCATCTAGGAAGCATGGGCAGGGAGTCTGATCATTTTCTCATTTGTGCTGGAAACCCAGAAAAATCCAATTACTACAGTAATAAATAATGTCAATTGACAATTTTAATGAAAACGGGTTCTGCTGCTGGAATGGAAATTTAGGGGGGAAAAAACATTCTGGTGCCAATAAATAGACAAAATATTAATGTACGCGTTTAAATAATGTATAATATTTTTAGTAATCTGTTTGTAAAACATATCTGTAATGGGAGGGTCCGATTAGATTAAACTGATTAGATCCTTTCTGGCACTTTTACCTGACACTCCTATCCTGTTAAATGTCATTTTAACTCTTTGCGTATGTGGTCTCTTCTCAGACTAACTGACGGCTTTGATTTACGTTTTCCCTCCGCGGTACACGTGTCCCCTTTCGCGTGATACGTGTACAACAGTAGCGTTTCCACTGCTATCTCAGCGCTACTTCACCGTAAGCTTGCGGTGCTTTTAAACTCCAACCTACGTACGTCCTGTTCCAGCGTTTTCACGAGTCTCCACCTTTTATCAAAAGGAACAACTGAAAAACTTAAAGGCCAGCTAGTTCGGTGAAGTCAGGTTTATTCTCGTTAATTAGCTAGTTACTGCTAGTCTAGTGTTATGTTCGTTTTTACATTACGCTACATACGTTACGGTTTGGTTTTGTTTCACAAGATAGTAGCGAGCTACAAAGCAGTGCCACAAAGTAAAACTGTTCTTAGCTGATTCGATACTGGCAGGTTTATTTTTCTTAACAAATTAGTGACCGAGCGTTAGATAGACGGTGGGTTTGTTGGTATTCGCAACGATATTTCGGACGTACGGTGCGAAAAACCCTCCGATTCACAAACTCACCCAAAAACAGCACTCGTCAACTAGCGGACCACGATCCGGACTCAGCGACGTATTTCAGTGACTCGAAGCGAAAAAATACTGTAACAAAACCAAACACTGTATACAAACAAACTGGCTCTAGTTCAATTCTTTTTTTTCTTTAATTATTATTATTATTATTTTAACACAAGCATCCGCAACTTCTTTTCAGCCAATCGTGTGCGTTTATGTAAATTATTTCGCTAAAGACAGCTCATCGAGAAAGAAAAAGAAAGATGATATGTATCTTCTGTTCCACACAGAAGAGAAAATAAAGATATCGTAGGTTTTTTTTTTTCCATTTCCGTCTCTGGTCTGAGTAATAAAGTGACGACATGGCCTTTTGACTTTTAACAATAAAAAACTGACAACGAACGGACGGAGCAACAAGCGTTTATCCGCAAATGCGTCGAAAGCTGTAAAGTGACGGACCCTTACGAAACAAAACCGTTTCAAACTGTCTTACGTCTCGTCGTAGTCTTCTCATTAACGATTAAAAATGTTAGAATTTCAGGTAGACCTTTACAAAGTGATATAAAACGGTGGTTGTATCAATCCCGCTCTCTCTCTCTCTCTCTCTCTCTCTCCGTCTAACGAATTCATTGTAGTGTTGTATTTAACATGAGTGTGTGTGTGTCGTAAAATGTGAAATAGATGTGTCATGATATTTTTTTTCAGGAGATGGATGATAAATAGGATGTGACACTAAACGCAAGCGTGAAGATGAAGGTGAAGGAACCCTGACGAGAACCTGAGGAGACTCTGGTGAGCATCAGCACCAGAAATCGTGCACTAACCTGACATTAACCCTCGTCCATCCTCTAAAGTCTTAATTCTTTCAGAAACACTAATCCCTGATTAGTCCTGAACACTGAAGCTAGACATTTCATTCATTTATTCATTTATTCATTCATTCATTTTATTTCATCTGAATTGTTAATAACTAGCTTGAAGGTTTTGCTAGCTTGACAACCTGAAGTCAAAAAGCTAAATCATGATCATGAGGTATTTAAACACACACACACACACACACACACACGCACACACACACACACACAACCCTATGAGAGGACGAGTGTAAAAAAACAAACAAACCGTGTTGCGCATTTATAAAAACAATATATATTTTTTGACACACTAAAACGGTTAATGAGACATAAAAATCACATTAAATAAAAAGAATAACATTAAATAAATCTGGTGTGTGTGTGTGTGTTATGGATGTGCTCATGAAGACAAAAGACAAACCCACCATGGTGAGGTGGCCAGTTTAATCAAGACCTGGGCTCGATCCCAAACGGCTACCTGTTCCCTACATAGGCGCCCTATCTAGCAAGCGGATTTAAAGGGGTTCTAGAACGCACGTAGCTCCCTATATGGTCAATAACATACTCGTTTGGGATACAGCCGCTGTGCTTTAACTGAGATAGTGATGTAGCGTTTATTTTTTAACGGTTTATTTTTAAATGAGCTGGCTTATTAGCGTATAAGCTTATTAGCTAGTTAGCCAGCTAGCACGAGAATGTTAATAAACAACACTCACCTTCGGTAATATCTTCGTTTCTTTTGGTCAGGAGAGGAACTCGTCTCTTTTTTTTTTTTTTAACGAAATTAATGTTAAAGAGGAAAAAAATAAAAACAAATAAATAGCGTTTCCTCGGGATTACATACGTGGTTTTATTTTAGTAATAAAATCCCCCGGTGGCGGTGTTTATCGTTCAGTCCGCATCCTTGAGCCGTTTTGTGTTTTTTTTTTTTTTTTT
>CM041001.1:15773137-15798901 GCA_022985145.1 Pangasius djambal | reverse complement strand
CGTTAACTCACAGTAATACACACATTAACTCAGCTATAACAATTACACACAAATCTATCATACAGAACTGTATATAAATCATGCTAATGTTCTCTGTGCTAATAAATCAACTTCACAGTGCGCTGTCATTACGTCTAATAAAGTCATGGTGTAAGTCTGTGTGTCTTAGAGCCTGCAGGTGTGTGTGTGTGTGTGTGTGGCTCAGAAACTTGCAGGTGCATGTATGTATGTATGTGTGTGTCCACCGTGATAAGGTCAGGTGTGAGTGGATATGAATTAGATTTACTTCCTTGAAACAAGTTCACCATCTTTCTCTCTCTCTCTCTCTCTCTCTCTCTCTCTCTCTCTCTCTTTCTGCTGACTCACGTCTACGAGAGAATAAAGAGAAAAAAAGAGAAGAGACGTGGGAGAGGAGAAGAAGAAGGAGGAAAATCATTCTTTTATCATCTAAAGTCCAGATTTAGAATATGAGAATTAACGCTTAGCAATGAATTTAAATATAATGCAAAACTCCTGTAAAAATTGATTTTAGTAAATAATTAAAATTCTGATGCAAACTGAACAGCTTTCCAGATTATATTTCTGGCTCTGCTGGACAAGAATTGGTTTTGCACTCTCTACCTTCTAGCAATCAGACTGCATTACTTATTTATTTATTTTTTACATGACATTAATTATTTACTTTTCTGATATGACTCTGTACATCATTCAGAGCAAATAATCCATCAAGAAAATCTCTTCTTGCTGCTAATATATATATGGAATATATGGAGGAGGTATGAAACCCACGACAGTTTCACAAACGTCATGGCTTTGTGTTAGTAGCATGTGGAAAACGTTCCACACTGAAAAGCAAAACCTTCATAACGTTGCTGTTCCGTCTGCTTGATCTCTTCAGAATGTTTTTAAAAGAATAAAAGAATTCAGTGCTCTTTAGTATTTCACTTTTTTTTTTTTTTAACACCGATGTATGACTGCATTTCAAATCTTCTCCACAGGAATACTCCAGTCTCGAAGGCAGCATGAGACAGAAGATGGGTCAGTGCAAATGAATGCGGCATTAATGAGGCTGACACATCTGAAGAGAAACATTAGTGCTGAACTTTCTAGAAGCAACTCTATCCACTCTATCCCTGTCTCACATTCCCTGTCTCTCTCAACTGAAAAAGCACAGTCACAGTCTGGACAAAAACAGAGCTGAGTGGACGATTCTGGGTGTTTCTGACTGTGTATGTATGTGTGTGTGTGTGTGTGTGTGTGTTTGTGTGTGTTGAGGGTTATAAGTGAATGTGCTGTAGTTTGCACGATCTAGATCTCTGCAATCAGAGTCAGTCTGTCCTAGCTACACCGTGTCCCAGAATTCACACACACACACACACACACACACATACACACACTGCTACATTAAGATATAGACAGAATAATGAAAAAACACACTGTAACAATCACAACGAGTATAAGCTCTTATCCAAAGTCGATGTGGTCATCAGTGGGACAAGAGAAGACAAAACCCACTACGTCAACTACGGCAATAAATCCAAGACGCTGAAAAGGCAATTTGTACCCTCTGACATGTTAGAAACACTCATACTGACGCTTAGCTGAGTAGTTTAAATGATAGGTTTAGCTGGTTAGCATAACTCATACTGAGCTGTAGGCAGTGGTCTTCATAACTAGCACTGAAGCTTAAAGCTGGTCATCATAATTCATAAAGAACCTTAGTGTAACTCATACTGCACTGTAGCTGGCTAGCATAACTCATACTGAGACCTAACTGGCTAGCATAACTCATACTGAGACTTAACTGACTAACATAACTCATACTGAGACCTAACTGGCTAGCATAACTCATACTGAGACTTAACTGATTGCTATAACTCATACTGAGACTTAATTGGCTAGCATAACTCATACTGAGACTTAACTGACTAGCATAACTCATACTGAGACTTAACCGACTAGCATAACTCATACTGAGACTTAACTGACTAGCATAACTCATACTGAGACTTAACCGACTAGCATAACTCATACTGAGACTTAACTGGCTAGCATAACTCATACTGAGACTTAACTGGCTAGCATAACTCATACAGAGGCATAGGCAATGGTCATCATAACTAGCACTGAAGCTTATCTGCTCATCATAATTCATAAAGAACCTTATTTAGCATAACTCATACTGAGACATACCTAGTCTAACAGTCTAGATTGCTGAGGTGTAAGGAGAATAAAACACTTCAGGATGTGCTGTTATTGGAAAATAATCAGCGTTGGTGTGGGAACAGTAACTCCATGTTGCTGATTATTTTCCTATAACAGCACGTCCTGAAGTGTTTTATTGCTTACACAGAAAGCAGAGAGACGTCAGAGAAGTCTTTGGCGTGAACCTAACAAGCCATTTTTGGTCATTTTCGAACGGCTCGATTTTTCCAGGAATCCTCACACACTCCTACAGCGTGATGATGCTCTTCCATCGTCCTCTCTCTTCCTCTCCTTGTTTCTTTCCCCTTCTTCTTTCTCTTTTAGGTCCGACCTACTAAAGATATTTATATTCTTCCCCTGTCACTTTCTCACTCCTCCACTCCTCTCTCTGGGATGACCAGACTATTTCTGCTCTCTCTCTCTCTCTCTCTCTCTCTCTCTCTCTCTCTCTCTCGCTCTCTCTGTTGCTCTTTTCCCAGCCAAAGTTTTTGAAGGGCACCTTGCTGCTCCAGTTTGGGCTACGAGAACTGCGGCAATGAAAGGAGGACAAGAAAAGAGATAGAGAGAGAGGTAAACTGAAAGAGCTCGCAGTTTTCCATAACACAGAAATATTAAAATATAGAAATAATATACCGTGTTTAGATGTGATGTTTAACCCTGTTATACATGATATGTGGAAAAAAAAAAAATTCAACACATTTGGGCAGGCGGTTATAGGAAATTAATCAACAGCTGCGTGGTGTGATGAAACGGGGTTACTGTTACCATGGCAAAGTTGATTATTTTCCCATACCGTCACATCCCGAAGCACGTTATTCCTCTAATACCACAACAATTTGTCAGCTATTATTATTTGTTATTGACTAAACAAGGATAAGTGGTACTTTTTTTATCCATTTACAGTTGCATTTAATGTTGTGAACCAAGTTAGTTCCTGTCTTCACTTATGTTATAGCAGCTATAAACAGTCATTCCTTCACCAGCCTGTGTTTCTTTTCTCTCTCTAAAAGTTGATAAGACATAATAATTTATGTGAAGTGTGTGTGTGTGTAACAGTACCAACTTTGTGAAGTTGGTAATATACAGCTATAGTGACAACTAAGAGAAAGAAAGAAAGAAAGAAAGTGAAGAGAATAAGAGAATGAAGGAACAAGGTGTGTGTGAAAGAGAGAGAGAGAGAGAGAGAGAGAGAGAGAGAGAGAGAGATGTGAGTGTGTGTGTGTGTGTTATGATAAATAGATTTTCTCTTCCTCTGGTGTCTCTTCCCATAATGCATTGCTTTTGCAGTGTCAAATGGTGAGACAATGCAGATGGCTGTGTGTGTGTGTGTGTGTGTGTGTGTGTGTGAGAACACCTGTGTAATTCCGCATCTAATGCGGCCCAGCACTTTCACAGCACGGCAGATGAGGGACAGAATGAAGAGCAGAAATAACGATGATGAAGCGAAGGAGGGGCTCGGTGTGTGTGTGTGTGTGTGTGTGTGTGTGTGTGTGTGTGTGTGTGTGTGTCTAAAAATAGAGGCCATTTTTCTCATGATGATTTTAATGATGACATAATTGCTGTCTCTCTCTCTCTATCTCTCTCTCACACACACACAGACACACACACACCTGTACAAACTTAGCCTCTGAGACACCAACTCAGACCTGGAGAAAGGTGTATAAAATGAAAGACAGAAACACACACACACACACACACACTTTTGCAGGTTTTCAGGTACGACCTCTTACTACATTTCATCAATCACAGGCTGAGAATAGCTGCTAAAACCAGGCCATAGTCCACACACACACACACACACACACACACACACACACACACGTATTACTAACTTTATAAGATACTTATAATGCCTCGTGTGTTGCTGTAGTCTAGGGCTGGATGATATGATGATATCAGTATCGTGATCAGTCTTCTCAGGTATCATGTTATCTTTTAATGTTTATTTTATCATTTAAAAAAATGATTCCTTCCAAACTCTGATCGAAAGCATCTGATTATGCTAAGGTTTTGCACAATTTTGAATATTTAAACTTTCTTTGAATAAAAGTTAATAATTCAGTACATAGTTTTAAATTTTCTTTCTGCTTTTCTGCTGTTAAAAATGTATTTGTGTAGACATTAAATAAAAAATATAAACTCTATACAAAGTTTTTTTTTTTAAATAATCGCAACACTCCCATTTTGATAACAGTTTGTTAGCAAAACAGTTGTATATTGTGTTGCATATTGTGTATCATAGAAATGTTGTTGAGTATCATGATGTGATATTTTTGTCATGACAAAATGATGCCTTTTTTAAACCAGGGACAAAAATTTATGATGAAAAATAAATTATCTGCTTAATTCCCAAGGAAGCATTATCCAGACTTCCATTCCTGACTTTTGTAACTACACACTATTCCTTATAGTATTATAATATAGCCACAAGGGTCACAAGGTATTTCTATTATTAAAGCATAAACCATGATAGATGACACGCCTTCCACTCAGGCCACGCCTTCCACTCAAGCCACACCCCTTTTTTCAAAGTAAAGATAGACATAAAAGGAAACAAATATTGTGAAGAGGAAGGAAACGCTCACTAAGGCCTAATTATTTCACCATTTTTGGAAATTAACAAGTGTGCATGCATGCATATGTGTGTGTGTGTGTGTGTGTGTGTGTGTGTGTGTGTGTCCCACATTGCACCTCTGGGTTAAGTGCTGAGGGAATTGTCTCCTTCTTTTGTTCCACAGATTTGCTAATTGTGCTAATTTGGTCTTAACAAGGCCTGAGCCTATAGGGATTAAGGTACTAAATTTAGTGGATACCTGCACACACACACACACACACACACACACACACACACACACACACACACACACACACACACGCACACACATAAGATCCTGATCAGTGTAAATCTCAGTCATACTGTATATTTCTTTTTCTTTCCATGTCTCTTTCTCTTCCCTTCTTCTCTTCAGTCTCTTTCTTTTTCTTGCTCTCATCACCTCATCATATTTTTTTTCTTTTCATCCTTCCTTCCATCCATCCATCCACCCCTCCAAACACTCAGCCATCCGTCCATCCGTCCATTAAGTGGGTGTTTAATGTAGCATTTCTTTGGTTTGGGCTTCTCCATCCATCTACTTATCCATCCATCCATCCACTCACCCATCCATCCATCTATCTATCTATTTATATGTCAACACACCCATCCATTCAGTGAGTGAATAGGATAACATTTTTGTGGTTTAGGCTGCTACAGATGTCATCTATCCATCTATATATTCATCCATCCTTCTATTCATCTATAAATCCATCTATATATTCATTCATCCTTCTATTCATCTATATATCCATCTATATATTCATCCATCCTTCTATTCATCTATAAATCCATCTATATATTCATCCATCCTTCTATTCATCTATAAATCCATCTATATATTCATATATCCATCTCCATCTATGTATCCATCCATTGCTGTTTTTCTCAGAGACAGATCCATGCATGTTTGGAGCATCCAATGATTTGGGCTCCACTGACATATCTGCACAGTACATTCACTATTCATCTCCTTTCACACACACACACACACACACACACACACACAGTGACTCACTGAGCCTTATAGCCGACAACGAGAAGCGACTGATGAGCTGCAGAATGAGTCACCTAGTGATGTTCCAGCATTAATCAAAACTCAGTGCTGGAACAGTGAAAGAGAGAACGAGAGACAATGAAAGAGAGGAATTATATCATGTCCAAATCTATTATCATCATCTTAATGTAACTTTATTATTTAGTTTCTCTGAAGTATACACTGACTCTGGGATGGTAGTTAAGCCTCCGCAGCAGTATACACAACAGATCCGTGAATTTTCTTACACAATCCTAAGTGTGTAAATCCGTTTATCCTGGGTCACTGCATCGGTTTTGTCTTTCGGCCTCCCTCTCGTGGCTCATGAGGCCCCCGTACAGCGCAGTGAAGTCTTCCTGTGCTGCCTTTCTCCCAAAACTAATGCAAAACTACAGCGAGTATCGACCAGAAGCTACAATTTAATGCTTGTTTATTCAAATCTTGTTTTTATATGAATTATTTATATGAATGACCTGAGCATTCTAGGGTACTGATGTCACTTATATCTCTACAAGTCTCATGTTTGTGTCAAAATATAAAGCTAATATTTGCTAATATGCACGATGACAGATTGGTGTACAAGTCTTTAATATTTAAACCTTTAATATTAATATTTATTTGTTAGCATAATCACAAGTTATCTTTAGGCTGAAATGCGGAACTCTTGAGTCTGATTGGTCCGAGGGGGTTGATATAGTGAATCGTCGGTCTAGTTAAGTTTTCTGTGAGGAGACGCTTAGTTAGCATTTATGGAAGGAGTCTCCAGTGTCAGCGCTTTGTTACACTCAGAGGTGAAGCTGTAACTTTGTGATTTCTCTGTAACGACAACCTGCGTTTTCTTGACTTAGAGGAAAAAAGAGAGGCTGGTGAAGGAATGACTGTTTATAGCTGCTGTAAGGTAAGTGAGAATGATGTTCCACAACAAATAAAAAGTATGAAAAAAGTCGTTCTTTGTTAAGTCCATGGCAACGTCATTTAGCTAGCAACACAGGTAGCTATCATAACATGCCATTATTTAGTTAGATATGAATCGGAAATTTCAGCAAGGACAAATTGGTGGACAACCAAGTATGGGACAACAAGAGAAAACTGCGAGGAACGCACGTCTTTTCATCAATAACGTTACACAAAACTCTTATTAAGGGACAGGTAGCTGATTTAGAGACCAGTTTAGAGAGCATCAGTCTTAAACGTTGCGATGATAGTAATTTCATGTTGTACTAATGATGTATTTATGACTGTAAAACCAATCAAAACGTCCAGCCCTGAGGTAGAAGATGTTTCCACGCTTGGCACGCTGTCATAACAGAAGGTTAGATGCGCTACACTCGATGGAGAAAGAGAACCGAAATCCGAAAAATAGAGTCACATCTTTATTTTTTCTTTTGGTTTCACTTCATCTCAGATTTATTGTTCTTTGGCCCTCTTAGTTCCGTTTCGTGTCAAAACTTTTCTCACACCGTGCAACTTCATCACACTTAGTAAATTACAAAACTACACAATGGAAGTAAACCATTAAAAAGATCCCAAAAAAATCTTAAGGATCATGAGATTTATGAGCAGTAAAAAAAAAAAAAAATACATCTTTGAACAAGAGAGCAGACCAGAGAGCTTATAGTACACAATGCTGGATTCATCGGGTTGCTCAGTTGAAGGATCGTGTTAACTTTCTACGTTATGCTACTTTTTTTTTTTTTTTTAGCTACACAGTTAGCCGAGGTTCAGTTGTCCATGTACTAGAACCTTCTAGGAGAGCTGCTTTCCAAAATCTGTGATGTTCGATAGCTTTAGCAGAATTTCGCTGGATTTTGTGAATGAGCTCACAAGAAAAGCGACTAGCGCTGATTTAACCCCATCCCCCATCTAAAATATTTCAGTTGTTTGAATGATATTAAACTTAACTGCTTTTTTTTTTTTTTTTAAATAAAGAACAACTCTTCTCAACACCAGCTGAATTTGAGAAAACACGACTGAAATCGCTGTCTGAAAATGCTTTCATAGAAAGAAAGCGATTCCAAAACAAATCCATAAACGAAGACAAATAAGACTAGCCATTCTATTCAGGACAAAAGTAATGGCGCCTTATAAAAGGCAGCACACCATTTTAGGAGGCCATTTTGCTTTTGCCACTTAGTCGCCATTTTGTTGTTTTCAGCTCCCCGTGAGTTTCGCCTTTTATGGACTTTTGTGGGCGTGGCTAATTTTTGTTCGGTTTGTCCTATGAAAACGTTTATGCACATCTTTAGTAAAATATTGATAATTGAAACCCAAAATGTTGCAGCGGTGTTGTTCTTAGTACCAAAGATTCCTAGAACTGTAACATTTGGAGAACTTTGAGGTCTGACATTCATACAGGCATTTGTATGTTACAAATAAAGACATTTTATGTTGAACAATGAAATCCAGCATCGAGTAAGAGCTGGACGCGTTTTATTTCAAAATTTTTGCGCAGTATCTATCTGCACTAGGTTTAAATAGCAACGTTTTTTTTTTTTAGGAATTAGTGCAAATTGAGGCAAGATGCTATCTGCACTTAGTGTTACAGTCTGTATATACTGCTATCTAGTTGGATACACTTTTGTTTGCACTAAGTGTAAATAGCATAATAGAACTTCATACATATAAATATGTAATAAATGCAAATTTGCTTCATATGAACATGGATGAAGTGTACACCACGTACGTTCAGTTAATTTAAATAATGAATAATCATCGAACACGTAGCAAAAACGGCTATTTGTACTTACTGCAAATAGACTCTACCCAAAAAATTCTCTCCCAATCGTTATTAACTGAGCTGAGGCTTCTCTTAGGTCGAAAGTACAACGTCTATTTCACATCATCTTAAAAAAAAAAAAAAATCAAAAGACGTTTAAAAAAAAAAATTCCACTCACTCGAGAGCATTCTCAATTTAAAACGGCATGAGATTTTCCCACATCCAGAAATATCAGGACCAAAGTTGTGCAAAAAAAAAGATGAGGAGGAGGAGGAGGAGGAGGAGGAGGGAGGAGTCTTAACATGTACAAATAAAAATGACATCACTGTGTAATTATAAACCGTTTGTGGAACCTCAGTTCAGACAACTGAATCAAAAAAAAAAAATGAAGAAAGTTTACAGGAAATAAATCAACCACAGAAAACTACAGGAGGATGGACGAGGATGAGCGAAAGCTTGTGTGTGTGTGTGTGTGTGAGTGTGTGTGTGAGTGTCTGTGCGTGCCTGTGTGTTTATTTAGTGTTCTTGTGTGTGTATACATGTCTTGTGCTGTGTCTGTGGGCACAATGGCCATTTTTGCAGATGCACTTGAAGGAACCTATAGTGTTCACACAGCGGGCGTTTTTACACGGGTTCAAGCGGCCGATCCCTCGCTCCATACACTCGTCTATATCTGCAGAGAGAGACAGAAACAGACAGAGAGAGAGAGAGAGAGATACTGGTATCAGGTAGGGCCTAACTCAAATACAGCTCCTAAACAATGTATCAAATGATGTTAAGGATTATAATTATTTTTGAATATGGTCGAAAATTAAGCACCAAAAATGTGTTAGGGATTAGTGATGAAATCAACCTCAACTTCAAATAAATGACAGAAACTTGCAAACCACTATAATATACCACTAATATTATACTAATCTATACCAGGGACACAGGAAGGCATTTTACACTGCTGCATTTGCACAACCTATATTACTAATATTAATATTAACATTATGAGGCAGTTTCAGTTAAAGGAATCGTGTAAGTCAGGGGTGCTGCAGCACCCTCAACACCCCCATTTCCCACATCCTCATATAATACTAATCTATACCAGCCTACACTATACTACTAATCTATACTACACTACCAATCCATACTATACTATTAATCTATACTAGTCTATATTATAGTACTAATCTTTACTAACATATACTACACTAAATAATATACCTTACCAATGCATACTAATCTCCAATATACTAGCAAACTATATTAATCTATACTATCCTACAAATCTATAATAATCTATTCCTTGGTAGTAATCTGCATTAAACTATACCACTCTGTACTATACTACAAAACTATATCAAGCTACACCATAGTACAGTAGCACTAATAAATACTTGTAATCCATACTAATGTATATTAACCTATAGTATAGATAAGTAAAGAGTAGTGGTGTAGTACAGGTTAGTATAGATTAGTATGGATTAGAAGTATCTATTAGTATAGATATAGTATATCTACTATACTATGGTATAGATTGATATAGTTTTGTAGTATAGAGTGGCATAGTACTACTCTCTATTAATATATACTATGCCACTCTATACTATACTACAAAACTATATCTATACCATAGTATAATACTACTACTAAATACTTTTAATCCATACTATTCAATACTAACCTATACTACACTACTACTCTTTACTTATCTATACTACAACTCTATAAATAATCTGTTCTATAGTACTAATCTACATTAATATACACTACGCTACTTCTCTATAATAATCTATATTATACTACCAAGCTATACTATTAAACTATACTACAAATTGATACTTATAGTCTATACTAAGCTGTATTATATTACAAATCACAGTATAGCCATTTAAATAAATTCATCAACTAGATTCAATGTTTCTTTCCACTTCACTTTGTCCTCAAATAATCAATATTTTTTAAAGATTGATTTCTCAAATACAAACGTTCTATGTACAGCTTGCTACTTTTTTAATATACTTTTTTAAAACGACAGGGTTTTTAGTCTTTCTTGGCACATCGAAGGTTGTGTCACATCAATACTATGTCACATAAACACATAAATATGTTCCGGTTGTAATTACAAGCTAAATTAAGCATGCTCAGTATTTTTTTTTCTCTCCGGTCAAAAAATACCTGGTGGCTTTTTTGCATGTCATGCAGCAGAACAAAAAAATTCCAGTAAGAACGATTATGTAAGGGCATTAGTGAGGTGTTAAGACTAAAATATTTCTCTCTCCACTCAACACATTTTCCTACACACTCACCTACACAGCGCATTCGTGAATGATCCAGTCTGAAGCCTGGGTTACACTCGCACATGGTACCCAGGTACGAACGAACACATCGTCCGTTAGCACAGGTGCACTCGTCTGAGTCTTCCTCCGAACTGTCCCTCTCTGACCACGAGAAAAAAGACAGAGAGAGAAAGAGAGAGAGAGAGATTTTCCTTTAACATGGCACAACAAGTTCGACAAATGTATTAAACTAAAAGCGTTGCTTCGTGGTTCTAAAATCTGATTGGCTGTCGGGGAATTTACCTGGGTTATAACTGAAAGGTGCTAAAAAGTCTGAGTCTCCGTCTGACTCGGTCTCCAGGTGCATCTCACACAGCCTGTTAAAGATCACTGCAACAAAACACACTGAATTTAGAAACACTTAAAAAAAACCTGTTAATACAGCACATACGCTATAGAGCATTAAAAATAATATGCAACGTACAGATGTAGCATGCAGAAATGATTTATTTATTCTCCTAACCTGTTCGTTTCTATTATAAATATTGCAGTCACACACATAAAACCGATTCAAAAGGGTTTCAAATTGCTCAAAGTGCACGATTTGACTCACTGTTTCAAAGCCTGTAGTCATGTGACCTGGCAAATACCCCAATCTTATTCTTTATCTTACCCAACCCCCTTAAACATTTAAAAAAAATACATTTCAAATCTTCTGAATAAACAGATGTGATTGTTTCAATCTCAAAAGCTCCATTTACGCCATCATTGACCCCTCACTCCATCACCGTCTTCAACAGCCTCTCTTCAATTTCCCCTCGTCATGCAAGTGGCCACTTGACAGGAAGCACAATTCCACAGAAGAGGGTTCATCATTCTGGGAAACCTGTATCTAACCAAGTGGTGTTTTTCTTTTCTTTTTTTTTTTATTACAGCAAGCTATAGCCCAATAGTTCCTGATCTGCAGAAAAGCACCTGATCTAAGCACTAAAAAGTTTCCTGGAATCGTGAACTATAATTGGCTCTGGTTACTCTGGATATACTTCCTGGATTAAAAAAATGTTCCTACCATGGTGGAAAAAAAACTTTTGGAGCTTCAGAAAATGTTTCTGTGGGTTCCTAAAAAAAGAGGTTCCTGTGTGGAATTGTACTTCATGTTAAGTTTCTGGAGGAGTTTCTTCAAAGGTTCTAGTGTTGAAAAAAAATGGGTTTCTGGGTTACTGAAAAGTTCCTGTGGTGGAAGCAAGCTTAACTGTTTTGAGTTCCTGAAAAGATTCTTGGATTCCTAAAAATGTCTGTAGTGTTTCACGAATTCCTGAAAAGGCTCCTAAGTTCCTGAAAAGCTTCCAGTGGTGGAAATGCACATAAAGTTCTTGAGTTCCATAACAAGTTTCTGGGATACTGAAAAGATTCTTGTGGTTTTTCCAGAGTTCTGGAAGATATTTTTCTCCTAAGGTTACTGAGGTGCTGAAAAATGTGTTTGTAAAATGTTTCTAAAAAAGTTTCTAAAATGGGTTCCTGAGATTAATATAAAGTTTGAGTTCCAGAAAAAGATTCCTCAGTTCCTGGAAAAGGTTACCCAACCTAAGGTTACTGGAGTCCTGAAAAAGCCCATGGGTCCTGTGTAAAGTCTGAGTTCTTGAAAAGATTCATGGGTTCCTGAAATGGTTCTCATGGTGGAAACTCACCCAAAGTTTGAGCTCCTGAAAAGGTTCCTGGGTTCCCGTGGTAAAATATGCCTAAAATTAAAGTTCCTAAAAACAGCCCAGGGTTTCTGAGGTAAAATGAATGTAAAAGCTTGAGTTCATGGGTTCTTGAAATACTTATCTTGATGGAAACACACCTAAGTTACTAGGTTTCTGAAAAGGATCATGGGTTCCTGTAGTAAAACATGCCTAACATTAGAGTTCCTATAAATTCCCTGGGTTCCTGAGGTAGAATAACTATAACATTTGAGTTCCTGTAAAGATTTTTGGATTTCTTTAAAAGTTAATGTGGTGGAAACACACCTGTGGTTAGCGGGTTCCTGAAAAGTTCCTGAATTTAGGAACTAAGGGTGTTTAAAAAGTGTGCAAGCACTGTTCATCTCTATTAGGGAAAGTGCAGCCTGTGTAGGACTTGAAGAGTATCGCTGTTCACTTTCCTGAGTTTCTTGGTGGGAAAGAGCGCCCTCTGTAGGACCTGAGAAATACTGCTGTTCGCTTACCTGAGTTTCGTGGCAGGAAAGCGCGCCCTCTGTAGGACCTGAGGAGTACTGCTATTAACTCACCTGAGTTTCTCTGTGGGCAGGTGCGGCACTCGGGACCCCAGCCATGGCCGTAATGGCAGCAGCACTCGGAGTAGGTGACTGCCAGCCCCGGCCGTGGCATGGTGCAGATCAGATCTTCATCCACTTCTTGAAAACAAACGTCCTTATGGGCTGCTGTACGGTCTGATAGGGAGAGAGAGAAAGATGGATAGAAAGAGAAAGCGAGGGCACAGACAGTGAGGGACAGAAACAAGCCGGATATAAAGACAGAGAGTATGGGATAATGAGAGAGAAAGAGAGGAGAGTAGAGAAGAGAAAGACAAACACACAATAAACACAAATGGGTCCTATCCTACCAAGTACACAACGAATCACAACGAATCACAACGAAAGACTCGAGTCTAGCTACTTTAGCACTCGCACTGAAATCAGTCGGGGCTGTGCACTGAAACTCGACAAGCTGCTGGACATAGAGGCTAAACTGTGGTCTAACTGGCCAGGTTGTGGGGCGAGCAGGGCGGGGTTACCCACCGTCATAGACGCACTGCTTGAGTGCGGCGCTGAAGGTGAGCGGCTGAGCGCAGATGCAGTGGAAGGAGCCGGGAGTGTTCACACACCTCCCGTTCATGCAGTACGACGGGTCCAGACACTCATTCACATCTGAAAGGGTCACCACAGACATTACTGGAAAGGAACAGAGAAGTCCGGAGAGAAAGAAGGAGCGGGAGAGAGAGGGAAGAGAAGATGGATAAAGAGAGAGAGAGAGAGAGAGATTGGGGAAAGGAGGGAGGAAAAATAACGAGAAAGAAGCAATCAGAAGCACACAGGTTTGGGTGAGATATGCATCAAGATAGTCTCTAATGATTAGGGTGCTATGATTTAAGGGACGTAAGTCTATACGTTTGCTGTGAGGAGACATTTATTTTGAATTTATGGAAGGAGTCTCCAGTATCAGTGTTCTGTAACACTGGGAAGTAAAGCTGTAACTTTTCAGACAACTTCAGGACAGAGGAGTTCATTCTTTGCAGTTTTTGGTAACAAACTGCTGTGGTATAAGATGATTAAACCACTTTGGGACATGCTGTTATTGCAAAATAATCAACTTCAGGGTGGTGACAGTAACTCCGCTTCGTACTGGGCCAAATAGCACCACCCTGTCGTTGATTATTTTCCTATAACAACACACCCCGTTGTAATAATTTCCCTATAATAACACACCCCGTTGTAAGCGTTTTATTCCGTACGACGTCATATGAATTATTAATCCATTACATCAGTTCGTATTCACCAAAATCCTACTCACACACACAACTAAATTACCCATCATGCATCTCTGTCATGGTCAGTCTGTTCTAAATCCACTCACCGGCCTGTTCTTCTGGCGTGACGCAGCTGTTGCGGTCAGTGCCGAGGATCCAGGGCGACGTACAGATGCAGTAGTAGGAATCCTGCGTGTCCACACAATGGCCGTTTTTACAGTTTGACGGGTCCTGACATTCGTTTATGCCTAAACACACATACACACATGATAGTTCACAGTGTAATATTTAACTCTGAAAAAGTTATCCAAAAAAAGTGTGAAGGCAACTTTATCAAAGTTATAAAATTGGTGCAGCTGTAAATATAGCACATGGTAACTAAACTAGCGTGTGCAATGCTAGGGCCTAGGGTTAAAATAGAAAAAAAAAAAAGATCCTCCATTTTCTCTCAACAACACCTGTGATTTTATTATCCTGTGCCTCAGAAACTGAGAACTACCCGAGAGCTAAGTTTTTCCCCTCGGACACAGGAATAAAAAAATAAATAAATCCAAACCCAGATGTTCAGTGTTGAATAAAATATGGATCAGTGCTGATCATGTAGGAGTGAAGAACACTGTGATCGCCTCTGTAGCAGGTTGCGATCCTCTTACACACGCTCCATCAGTGTGTCAAGGTCGTGTTGGAGATTTATGAACGGCTTAAATTCGAAAACACTGGTTAGAGGAAAGCGTTCGGAACCAGTAGTGCTGCCGGTCATTCAAATGATTTATTGGTTAGGAAGTTAATAATATGGATCATTACTCAGTGAAAGCTAGCACTAACTCAAAAATGACAACCGCCTCACTACACACACACACACACACTCACATGAGTGTATATTCTATCACACACATTCTTGTATTGCTGTTCTTGCGTAAAGTCATTCCCTGGTTAAAAAGACCAAGCTTTTAAAGCTAACTTTCTAGCTAGGAGTGCTTGCATGCTAGTTAGCCTCTGTTAGCCACTCCACTGATAGTACAGTTGTTTTCATCAGCAGAAAAAATAGCCTCCGCTAATTCAGTTCAGTAGTCTTTCCTCAGATAAGATGATAAACAGAAAGCAATTTCTAATAAAGTGTTACTAAATGTGTCATGAAACTGAGTGGCTTTACACATACAAAAATCCTCTTTCAGTTAAAATGCTGCCCAGTGAGAAAGCTAAAGAAGCATTTTGCAGATTACAGTGCTAGCATGTACTAGCTGCTTATCTGTTAGCGCCTGCTAGCTGTTAGTTTAGTTAAAATGAAGTGCTATACGCTGGTAAAATTGCTTGATGTTGCTTCAGACAAAAATTTGTGGCTTTATGCCACAATTTTGTATTTACTTAAAGATTTAACCGTAAAAAAAGTCACATCTGTATGTTTTCATGAAAAAAGCATTAGCAGGCTAGCATTAGCAGGTTAGCATTTCACATAGCATTGCAGTTACACAGCGCCCTCTGGGCCTGTTTTCTGGTTTTTTTTTTCTCTGTATATCACAGTGACATGAGACTGAAAAATGAGGATTTGTGTGAGAGAGAAAAAACATTTCCACTTCAGCAGCTGCTAGCAGTTTTATTTATTTATTTATTTATTATTTTGTGTATGTGGGTAAAAACAGAAATCTCTATCCACAATACCGCCTTTTCAAATGCGCACCCGCATTAAGTCGTCGGAACAATACGAGTATGAACTGGACATTAATTTTATTAAGCGCTGAACACACACACACACACACACACACACACACACACACACACACACACACACACACACACACACACACACACACACACACAGCCGCTTTAAATATGCTATTACGTCCCTCCACACACATAGGCCTCGTTGGCGCAGTAGGCAGCGCGTCAGTCTCATAATCTGAAGGTCGTGAGTTCGAGCCTCACACGGGGCACAAGATTTTTCCTCCTCACAAAAACCCTCTCACCACCACAACAACTCCTGAACTGTCTAACACTTTCACTGCTCTACACTAAGCATGCTGTATTTTTCCAATCGCTTTGCCTGTTTTTTGTTTTTCCTCATAAAGAGACAGATTTCAGCCTTATCCAGCCAAGTCCACAATCCAAAAGCCACAGGGCCGATGTGATTTAGTCCAGGAGGACATTTAAAGCACCATTTTTGGGAAAAAATAAAATCAAACTTAACCCAAAACATGTCTGGAGCTTAGCTGTGGGCCAGAAAACTTTAAACAAAAACCTGAAATGAAGACATGAGCCAGATCTACCGCATGTGAATACTGCAAAGTAGATGATAAACTACTGAGAATAGATAGACAAACAACTCTACAAATTACAAACAGAACCTTTAAAAAAATATATATATATATATTTTTTACAATTTTACAAAAAGCTAAAGGTGAAAGTATAATATCATTTGTGTCACTGCTAGCTTTCTAATATAATTCAACCTTCAAATTCAACATTTCTTGCCAAAAAAAATAAAAAATAAAATAAATATTGGACCAAGTTAAAAAAAAAAAAAAAAAATTATTATTCAAACTAAAATATTTTACAACATACATTTTAGCTGAGAAAAAAAAATCTGTAAAAATAATCTGTATTTTTACATTGTATCTACTTTGATCCAAGGTTTCATTTTTTCATCAATTTGCACTAAAACTGAAGCTACTCAGGTTGTCCAAAACTGATTCTTTAGTGACCTGGGATCTTATAATAATTAAACACACACACACACACACATCTGTACCTAAGTCTGTAGGCATGACACACTTCTTGTTGGTGGCGTCCGGAGTCCACGGGGCGTTACAGGTGCAGTAAAAGGAGCCGCGTGTGTTCACGCAGTGACCGTTAGTGCAAAGAGACTCATCGTGACACTCGTCCACATCTACCAAACCACAGAAAAGGGAAACCCGACACATTATCAGATTCTCACATGTCCACGTTTCACTTAAAAAACTGTGTGAAAGCTGTGAAAGAGTGAGCATATACTGCCTCCTGGTGGTAAGTGCTGTAAATATCACACAAGAATTTTTAAAAATGAAGAACGTTTACAATGCCGTCACTGACCGATTTAAGGTAACAGCGCTCGTGAGTGATTACTGTTATGTAGCTTTGTGACGAAGTTTGTAAAGTGCAAAGTGGAAACATTAAAGTCCACGATAATTACAAACACATTACTGTAGTTTAAATAGCTCAGGTCCAACATTCCCCAAAAAAGGATAGAGCAAGAAAAAAATGCCCCAGAATGACAAGAATAAATATGTTTCAGGGAAAGAAAACATAATAAAAAGAAAATAAAATGTAAAATACACAGAATTTAATAGAAAAAAAACAAACAGAAAAATCGAAAGTCTTATGAACACTCCATTAAGGAATCATAATGCTTTATGAGACTCGTGCAATGCTAAAATTTATACAAACATCGTTGTTCTCGTCTTTTCACTAGCAAAGTAATTGCAATGTGTGTGTGTGTGTGTGTGTGTGTGAGTACCTATACACTCGAGAAGGTTGCCGTCGTAATAGAAACCCTGTTGACAATAACACTCGAATCCGGGCTGTGTGTTCATGCATCGACCTTCCTTACAGATTTCACTCGCAAATAACACACACTCGTCTATGTCTGAAGGAGAGAGAGAGAGAGAGAGAGAGAGAGAAAGAGAGGGAGAGAAAGAGAGAGAGACAGTATTATGTCAGCTCCCACAAACAGCCAATTAAAATCAAGGGCACAACAAACACAACTACAGGACATATATAAAAAAATAGAAAATAGTGATTTGTGTGTGTGTGTGTGTGTGTGTGTGTATATACCTCTGTGCACTGGCATGCCGTACTCCATCATTCCCTCCTCGTGGTAAAAGCCTCGTCCCACAGGACACAGAGAGAGGTACTCCGCTATACAACACACAACACACACCGTTCATTAGTCATCCATCCTCCCATCCGTCCATCACACTTTATATTATACATTCTACATTATTATATTCGCTTAAATCCACTAGGATGATGTATCATCAGCATACTGATATCCCATTATGAGCTGTGATAAAGGAGGTAATGTCTTTCTCCAGTGTTTGAATTCTGGAACTGCACATAATTAGCATTTTTCCATAAACAAGAAAGACTGTTTCAAAAGTTACCTTAAGAAAGTTTAAAAGAAAGAACGACCATTTCAGTTAAACCCTCAGGAGTTGCAGAATTATTTATGACCCCAGATTAAAGGAATACTCCGACATATTTCAACCAAATTCCTGTCTACTGTATCTGTAGTGTATGTGTGATTACCAGACGAAAAATGTTGGAAAAAAAAAAAAAAGACCTGGACTGAAAAAAATAAACGAATGGGAGCCTAAGGGCAGTCGTTGGGGCATCAACTACTACTACTACTACTACTAAAAAAATAAAAAAATAAAAAATAAAATAATAATAATAATTAAAATAATAATAATAATAATAATAAAAAGAAGACCAAGAAGAAGAAGGAAACATACAATTCCAATTGGGTGCCTATGCACCTTCGGTGCTTGGCCCCCTAGTCGTAGTATTAGTAATAATAATAATAATAATAATAATAATAAACGTTATTTTTCGAACACCCTTCATACAGTTAAACTCAAAGTGCTTTACAACGAAGAATTACAAATGAGAAATGAAAAGTAACATTAATTTAAACTAAAATAACTAAAATAAAAGAAAGAAGGTATAAAATGTCCATATTGTATACCTCTACCACACACACACACACACACACACACACACACACACACTTAGATCATTCCTGAATAAGTGTTCTCTCTCTCTCTCTCTCTCTCTCTCTCTCACACACACACAAACACACCCCCACTGAAACCAGAGTACAAAGGCCAGAGCCCCACCCCCTCGCTCTGTAGCTTTAAAAACAACTCTGCTTCCTGTTGCTCCCAGGCCTCGTTGGCGCAGTAGGCAGCGCGTCAGTCTCATAATCTGAAGGTCGTGAGTTCGAGCCTCACACGGGGCACAAACTTTTCACAGACTCCCAGCTACAACAGATCACACGACTACAAGCTACACAAACATTACACACTTAAAGATTAGACAAGGATTATACATCAGCAATGGAAAATGACTTATGACATTATCTTGAATATAGACAAATGTCACTAATATTAGATTGCTTTCAAACAAATATAAGATTATTAAACCCATTTCTAGACATTTTTCCTCATTTAAATCTCATAACCATTTCATTCATTTGAAGCATTTATTTCTCATTTAAAACTTGAAATGAGTAAAAATGTCTAGAAATAGGTTTCATAATCTTAAGTTTGGTTTATTATAACCTTAAAATAGGAAATACGAGACAACTTTAACTGTATTCAAGATACTAAGATTCAAGTATCCTGAACATAGACAAATTCATTAATATTCTCTTCGCATTTTTATTTTTAGACAAATATAAGATCATTGAGCCTATTTCTAGATATTTTTACTCACTTCGAGCTTGACAGGATATTGCGTTACATTTTTAAAGATTAGATAAAGATTATACATTAGCAACGTGACTTTTACCCTGTAAAAAATACACGATCTTAGCAAGTGCAATATTTTAAATAAAGTCAGGTTTATCTAGTATTTCTAAAATCAAGCCCAGCTGTTTCTCACCAGACCTCTGAAGTTTCAGTATTTTATTTTCACTCTGCTATGAGAAACACGCCACATTTTTTCGTTTGCTCTGTTTCATGTCTGAGTTTTTTTTTATTTAGTCCATTCCTCCTTCATGAGCCTCTGTAATGTATGGAGCTCACTCACTCACTCACTCACTCACATCTGTACATCACTATTTGTTGCATTTATCTTCCGTTCATAATCTATGCATAATAGCAACATCACATACTGAGTAGACGGTATGTTAAAGCTGGTGCGTGGATCATTTCAAGGTCGTAACTCGTAATTCCTGACGTCCGACCAGGAAAAAAGAAAAACTCGGAATTTCTACTCGGGAACTCGAGATGGTTTCCTCAAATCCGAGTTCCTCTGAGTTCAGCAAGTGATGTCAAATCAACATGGCCGCTCCCAGCATCAGCAGTAAACGCTGCAGCACTTCTTCTTGAACATGGAAGCGTCCGTGTTTTTCCCCCCTCACTTTGAAACTCCGAGCTCCGACTTCCCACTTCCAAGGCAAGTCGAATGCAGCATATGTTCAGTGGATGGAGGGAATTTTCCAGCCTCCGCTTTTACTCTGTCTCTCGTCATTCATTATTATTGCTAGTCAGGTTACGTTTTCATCCCCACTTCATCGGACTGAATTAAATACATTTTTAGACTCGCATATTAAAAGGCCTAGCTTACTAAATCTTTCAAAAAAGATTGTCTTTTCAGCCTACTGCAGAAATCCTGGACATAGATGGATCCAAGATGTTACGGATTTGTCGGGATACATGGTTCAAATGCGTTCCATATCTGTGGTTTTGAACAGTGTAATGCATCCTGGGTCTGTAAGTTGTTGAACTGGTTCATAACAATTAAAAAGGATTGTTTTCTGTAGCGTCAAAAAAATCCCAATCCCAAAATCTCATTAAAATATCCTCTGTTTTTCCCTTTTTTTTTTTTTTTTTAAAAACAAATCGCACCCTGATTATATTTATTATTGAGTTCTTCTAATTAACAGCTTATTTGATTTGAATTAGTTGAATTGAATAGATTTATTCCAATCTCCGTAACTCAAAAACCAGTAGATCAAAATGTCAATTTAGAAGAAACTGCGTTCTGTGGCTGGAAAGCTCAGGAATAAAAAGCTCTATGGTGCCAATAAATACAAAATGTTATTGTACACGTTTAAATAATGTGGTTAATATTCACACAGTGTTATTATGTGCATGAAATAAATCTGTTTTTACAGTTACAGAGGCCAGTGGTTGCAAATCCAGCTGCTAACTATCTACATTCCTGCTGTTTGATTTATGACATTATGTGCATTTATGTCAGTCCTGAAGGAACCCCTTGTGTGTGTGTGTGTGTGTGTGTGTGTACCAGAGTGATAGACGGGGCAGGGGTAAATCTCACAGTGATCCCCCCAGCCCACTCCCACTGAGCAGCAACACTCCTGCTTCGTCACGTTGGTGGCTAGAACGCTGTCGCAGAACACCGTGTCATCCAGGTTCAGGTAACACTCCTTCTTATTGTCCACATCCTGCACCACCTCTGCAGGGGAAAACACACACACACACACATACACACACACACACACACACACACATCACATATATACACACACATTTGTTATAGATACCAAATAAAATCCTGTTACCCACCAGACACACACACACACACACAGACACACACACACAGACACACACAGACACACACACAGACATACCCTCACAGCTGTGCTTGTCCTCGGACAGAATAAAGCCCTCGTCACACACACACATGTATCCTCCCTGCCTGTTCTCACACACTCCATGGGGTTGGCACAGACTTCTATCCACCTCACACTCATCTATGTCTGAAAGATGAATGAAAAGAGAAGGAGAAAATGATTTCGCCTTTATTCTGTGTGCAAGCCAAACAAGAGTGTTAATGTATACAACCATACACTGTTTTGTGTGTGTGTGTGTGTGTGTGTGTGTGTGTGTGTGTGTGTGTGAGTGAGTGAGCACCTTGGCATCTGCGTCCGTTAACCAGCATGTATCCTTTCTGGCACTCGCAGCGGTAGGAGCCCATGGTGTTGATGCATCGCCCCCTCTGGCAGTTCGACGCACGCTCACACTCGTTTATATCTGAGGAGGAATGAATCGGAAATCACTCGTCTCACTCTATCTCATCTTTCAGACCTTTCCAGAAGACGGAAGAGAGACATTCTCTGTTCCCATCCCTTCCATTCCAATCCTGACCATTTCCATTTTAGCTTATTCCGTTCCATCCTTTCTCTTCCTCTTCCTTTCGATTACACCCCAGCCAACTCTATTTATCCTTCCATCCTCAATCCTTTCCATCATATCCCATCCCATTGCTTTTTAAAAAATTAAAATTCCATTTTAGTGCATTCCTTTCAACCTATCCCATCCCATTCCTTTCTTTTCCATCATATACCATCCAACTCTATTTAACTCTGTCCTAATTCCTTTCCATCCTCTCCCATTTCATTCCAGTCCTTTCCACCATATCCCATTCCATCTTTTCCCATCCCATTCCTTTCTTTCCTGCCTAATTCCTTTCCATCATATCCTAGCACATTCTTTTCTTTTCTGTCATGTCCCATTCAATTTCTTTCTATCCTAACCCATTCTTTTCCTTATCATCCTATCCCTTCCCATTCTATTCTTTTTCATCCCATCCAATCCTATTCCTTTCCAGCCAATCCCATTCCATCCAATCCCATCCCATTCCTTTCCTCTCCATCCTATTTAATGTCATTCCTTTCCATCCTATCCCATCCCATTTCTTTCCATCTAATCCCAACCCATTCCATTCCTTTCCATCCAATTCCATCCCATTACATTCCTTCTCATCCTATCCCATCCCATTCCTTTTCATCCTATCTAATCCTATTCCTTTCCATCCTATCCCATTCCTTTCCTCTCCATCATATTTAATCTCATTCCTTTCCATGCTATCCCATCACACTTTATTTAATTCCATCCTATCCCATCCCATTCCTTTCCATCCTGTCACAGTGTGTGTGTGTGTGTGTGTGTGTGTTAGCATGCTAGCTGTCCTCACCCTCACAGTGGCTGCCCTCCTGGGTCGGCTGGTATCCAGGGTAACACTGGCACTGAAATGAGCCTTCTGTGTTTATGCAGTGCCCGTTCGCACACAATCGGGTGTCCTGGCACTCATTAATATCTGATCACACGCACACACACACACACACACACACACACACACACACACACACACACAAAATTAGAGCACAGTGCTTGTAACTGGTATAAATGTCCACCAAAGTGTTAACTAGAGGAAAGCTGCTCACCCCGGCAGCCCTTGCTGTCAGCCTCAGGCAGAAAGCCCTCGTTACACAGACACCGGTACGTCCCGGGTAAGTTCTCACACCGGCCGTTCACACACACTCCTCTCTTCTGACACTCGTTCACATCTGTGTGTGTGTTACAGAGAAATAGAGTGGGAGGAGCTTGAGATATACATAGTGCAAAGAGCTTGATGGTACACTTTAGATCAGAAAGTTTGAGAGAAATACAGTGGGAGGAGCTTGACAACAATGTGGGAGGAGCTTGATACACTGTTGATGGTGCTTGAGGATACAGAGTAAGACAGTTTGAGAGAAAAAAAAAGAGTGGGAGGAGTGTAAGATTGTAGGAGGAGTGTATATAGAGAGTAGTCAGAACTTGTGGATACAATGTGGGAGGAGCTGAAGGACACAATGTGGGAGGGGCTTGATGATACACTGTAGGGGGAGCTTTAGGACAGAATATGAAAGGATTTATGGAGCAGTGCTGTGTGTGTGCGTGTGCATGTGTGTGTGTGTGTGAAAGGAAAGAAAGCAGAAAAGGAAAAAATTCCAAAATACATGGATCGGTTCACGTCAGTTATGCTCTTTAAATCATGTGTAAATAATCTCAGATTTACAACACAGGCACACACAAACACACACACACACACACACATTTATAACAAACATGCAAGTGTTCACTGCTGGGTCTGATGCTAATTTGGCTTCTCCTTTTTGCTTGGTAATATTGTTAAAGAAAAAAAAATCTTTTTCACTTGCCCCACATGTGTGCGTGTGTCATGTATGTGTGTGTGTGTGTGTGTGTGTGTGTGTGTGTGTGTGTGCGTGTGTGTGTGTTGTAAATCTGAGCTCCCCAGGTGAACATCACTGTTATGACCCTGCTTTAATCATGACTTTAGAGTCCCTATGGGGGAAATAAAGTCCTGAGCGCTACGCGGGCTGCTTAATAAGAAACACTCACATCATTAACGTGAACACTTCATCATTACTGGACTCTGAAACCAACAACATAAATGATGCAAATGTCTCGTCAGGGCATGGGGAGATAGGTCATTGTGTGTGTGTGTATGTGTGTGCGCTTACCGTAACACACTCCTCCATGCACCTTGTGTCCAGGCTGGCAGGGAATACACTCGTACGATCCAACTGTGTTCTCACACTGTGCATCAGGACAAGTATTGGGGTCCAAGCACTCATTAATATCTACAGAGAGAGATGGAGAGGTGAGTAGATGCAGAATATATGCAATGTAAGGTGTGTGTGTGTGTGTGTGTGCGTGTGTGTGTTCTTACCTTCACACACAGGTTGTCTTCGTGACTTGCTCCTGAAACCAGGCAGGCATTCGCACTTATACGAGCCGGGCAGGTTCACACAGTGTCCGCCGCTCCCGCAGATATCCGGCGTAGAGCACTCGTTTATATCTGAAACCAGCAAAAAAAAGAACGACTTCGTAAGGAAAATACACTTCGTGGCATGCTGTAACAGGAAAATAATCAGCAACAGAGTGGTGTGATGTGGCTCGATGTGAAGTTTATTGTTTTCCCATAAATCCCGGAGTGTTTTATTGTACTTATACCACAGTTTGGCAACGCTAACAATTTTTATTAACTAAAGAATGACGTATGTTTTATCAGTTTACAGTTACAGCTAATGTTGTGGAAAAGTGCTGACACTGGAGACTCCTTCCATAAAGGTCAGCATATGAATGGTTATAGAGCAGTAAGCAGCTGCTCAGGCGTCACGCACCCACACAGCGCGGTTTCACGTGATGTCCTATCAGCTGGTTGCCGGGGTGGCAGTTGCAGCGGTAGGAGCCGACGGTGTTGATGCAGGTGCCCCGGCTGGGACCACATGGCTCCCATTCACACTCGTTCTCATCTACAAACACACACATGAACACACACACACACACACACACACAATAAAATGAGAAAGATTTTGACATATGGATAGACCAATCCACAAACACAGATAAACAGATATATGATCAGACCAATAGAGAGATCAGATGAGAACAGACAGACAGATGAACAGACAAACAGGTGAACAGACAGACAGATGAACAGACAGACATTAACAGACAGACAGAAGAATAGACAGAGACAGACAGACGGACAGACAGACAGAGCCACAGACACATGAACAGGCAGATATTAACAGACAGACGGACAGACAGACAGAGCCACAGACACATGAACAGGCAGACATTAACAGACAGACAGGTAAACAGAGAGACAGGTAAAGAGACAGATAAACAGACAGACAGATGAACAGGCAGACACAGGTTTACAGGCAGACAGACAAATGAGCAGACAGATGAACAGACAGACAGACGAACAGGCAGACAGACAGATGAACAGACAGACAGATGAACAAGCAGATGAACAGACAGACAGATAAACAGACAGATGAACAGGCAGATGAACAGACAGACAGATGAACAGACAGACAGACAGACAAACAGATGAACAGGCAGATGAACAGACAGACAGATA
>CM041001.1:15737837-15763212 GCA_022985145.1 Pangasius djambal | reverse complement strand
TGTGTGTGTGTGTGTGTGTGTCTTACCAACACAGCGTGTTCTGTCTTTCAGGACATATCCAGGTTTGCAGGTGCAGCGAAAACTTCCCTGTGTGTTCAAACACTCACCATTCTGACAAACCCCCTGCATCATACACTCATTAATATCTACACACACAAACACACACACACACACAGGTACATACAATTCTATTAATTTTGAGATGCATAAGGATTCAACTGTGTAACATGAAATGGAAGTGAAGACACTGAAACACACACACACACAATATTCTTATAAACATCCGATTTTCTTGTTTACTAGAATATCCGTAAGGAATCAAATAGACAAATAATTTGATTCAGTTTATTCAGACATTCACAAAGATTTTAATGGATGAATCGAATCATATGTCCATTTGGATCGAATCATATGTCCATTTGAATCTGATTCTATTTGCACTTTTATTCATTTTGATGAATACATGAGGATTCAGTTGTGTGATATGAAATGGAAGTAAAGGCATTGAAACAAATAAACACACACACACACACACACACACACACACACACACACACACTCAAAAACTTTACCTTGGCAGTGTGTTCGGTTTAATCTTTTATAACCTTGAGGGCATGTGGAGCCGAATTCCTCGATTATCGTCTGTGGCTTCCCGGCATCTGTGTTTGTGTTTGTGTGCGTGTGTGTGTGTGTGTGCGTGTGTGTGTGCGAGAGAGAGAGAGAGAGAAGGTTTTAGTAACAACTCATCCCATCAAACGGGTGTGAACTCCAAAGAAAAAGAAAAACCTGCCATTTCACAGTGAAATACAAACTCCAGGAAAAAAAATCTAACCAAATTAATTTCTTTTTTAAACATTTAAAAAAAAAAATAAATAAATAAAATACAGTCACTGAGCAAATAAGAGGGAAGAAAGATGGAGATACTGCAATGGTCGGATGACTGGAAAAAACTCATCCAATAAAATCCGGCTGAAAGAAAAGAAGTGAAGAGAAACAGGAAGACAGATGAAGGAGGTTAGAGGACCAGCGAAAAGAAAAGAAAAATCGGAAACAGAATCAGTTTAACTGGTGAGGAAAAGAAAAGAGAAAGTAGTAAAATAAGGAGAAAGGGGTTTTTATTGGCTGAAAGAAGAAGAGACGGAAAGGAGCGAAGGCATTGCTGAACTGCTTGACAGTTATGAGAAGAATGTTTTGGAGGAGGGCACAGAGTTTCCCCTCCTCGCCTCACACACTCCTTCACGCCAGTAAAACAGAGGAAAATCACGACGCGTCTGGAAAAGAGATGATTCAACAGGATGAAAGAAAAACAATGATATAATGCCCCTTTCTTATTTCTTTACTTCAGGGATTATTTTCTCAGAACAAACATTCCTCTCCTCTTTTTTTTTTATTTTAAAGAATTCCTGTTCGCAACAACAACAACAAAAAAAAACTGATGTTCCCTGACTGTAACGTCTTTCTACAATTCTTTTGAATTTGGTGGTTTATAGCCATTGTGTCTGAAAAATCATATGAATCTGAATATTCAAGGATCTAAGAATTGCTGTAATTCAATTCATTTGGATAGTTATAAAGATTCGCTTTTAGTTTATGATTCACTTATAGTCATAAGGAATCAAATGCATATATGATTCGATTCAGCTGGATATCTCTAAAGACTCGATTCTATTTCTACTTCCGTTCATTTTGATATTTATACGGATTTAATACCATTTACGATTCGATTCTATTTTAACGTGTCAAAAAGATTCAGTTTGACCGATGATTCGATTCAGCTGGATATAACAGATCTGGCTATTCATAAGCATTTGATTTATGATTCGTATTCGTTTGAACCCAACTCTATTTCTATTAGTTCTAGAAATTTCTGAATTCTGAATTTCTGAATCTGAATCTCCGGTTTCAATTCTATTTATGATATTCGCAATATAATATTCATGATTCTGTTCATTTCAATGAATCAGTTTTGCATGTGTTGAAATTTAGTTGAACGTTCATAAGGATTCAATTCTATTTATGATTCACTTTGGTAACTTCTAAGACCTCTTTCTGTTTCTATTAGTTCAGTTAATTCAATTAATTTGCAGATCTATTTATGACTAAATATTGTTGGTTATTCATAATAATCAGGATTCAGTGAATCAGAAGGATTCAAGTATACTTTTGATTCAGTTCATTTGGTTACTTCTAAGGACTCAACTCTAGTTCTGTTAATTCTATTCGTTTGTAGATTCAGTTCTATTCATGATTAGGTTTTGTCAGTTATTTGTCATAATTGTGATTCAACAAATCAAAAGGGTTCAATTATACTTATGATTCAATTAATACGGATAAATTGTATACACTTTCACGAATTCTACTCATTTCCACAATGAATACATTTTGTGTAGTTGGCTAATTCTATTCCTGATTGTATTTATTTGGATATTAACAAAAATCTGATTCTGATTTGAGAAGAGAGACAGAAAAAACAGAGAGAATAAGTGAGTGAGAGATAGAAAAATGAAACAAGACTCAGGAGGAGAGAGAGAGAGAGAGAGAGAACATTTTTCCAGCGGCTTCTCCTCCATCCTTTGCTTTTGTCTCGCCCTGACGTTAAGGGCGTGTCATAGGAAAAAAAGGGTGAAGCCACTATGACACACACACACCCTCCCACACACACACACACACACATTTACACACACACAGCTATACACACACACACACACACACACCCTCCCACACGCACACATTTACACACAGAGCGAAGTTGGTTTTGCGAAAATAACCTGGCGTGTACCACAGAGCCGCTATTGTCTGCTCTCGCTTTAAAGAGGGAAATCTGGCAGAGAGGTGGGTGAAGACAGGAAAGAAAGACTATCAGGACACAAAAAAAAACCCCAAAAAGAGGGTTTTTCTTGGTCTTCGTCCTGAAACCTAAAGCCCTGACTACAATCACACGCTCCGAGCAGCCAAAACTTGTCATGAAAGGATTATATAACACAAACGTCTAAAAAAGATAGTAGTAGCGTTTCATGATCATGTTTCCGTTTTTTAACATTTTGTACTTTTACTCTCAATAATTCAGATGAACGCTCACGTGTGATTGGCCAGTCCCGTGATTTGTTTTGGATAAATATGCTATATGCTATACAGGTAGCTAATGTAGTTTAACGTTAGCTAAAAAAAAAAAAAAGAAATAACAACATATCGCTCACACGCCGGACAAAATGGCTTTAAGTCTTTAGCTATCATTTTCGCAATGTGCTGTGGGTTTCTTTCCTCGCATGGCACGTGAAAAAGTTAATCAACGTTTTTGTTTTTTAACTTAGCATGCTACTAATAGAGCTGTATAACAGTTATGCGCTGAGGTGTTCTGTATTTATTTTTCTTTGCTGCATGTTGCTAATTCGTAAAAACCAGAACGTCTGTCCATCATCCGAACAAGCTAGTCTATCAGGAACTGGTATAAATAACTCCTGGCCAGAAGGCATCACTTTTCGAGAGCCAGGACGTGTAATCTGTGCGTAAATGGCTGCCGGGCTCGTGAATCGTCATCAGTGTCATAATTACACCACAACAGAGTTCAGGACTTACAGGGGAGCTTTGGGCATTTGTAACATTTGTTTTGGCCCCAGGAATTTCCCACGCTGCCACAGCAGTCCTCCTGATTGGTCAGGCCAGGGAGAGGGTTACTGCTACACTACAGCACAGAGAGACAGAGAGAGAGAGAGAGAGAGAGAAAGAGATGGAGAGACAGAGAGAGAGAGAGAGATAGCCAATGATAAAGAGACAGACAGAGAGAGAGAGAGAGAGAGAGAGAGAGAGAGAAAGAGACATCGAGAAAAGAAAGAAATGGAGAAACAGAGAAAGAGGGACAGAAAGAGAGGGACAGAGAAAGATAAAGACAGAGACATGAAGAGAGAGACGTAGAAAAGAGAAAGAGATGGAGGGACAGAGAGAGAGAGGGACAGAGACAGACAATGATAAAAGAGACAGACACAGAGAGAGAGAGAGACATAGAAAGAGAGACAGAAAGATAGGGAGAGTAGGGAGGTGGAGAGGAAGACAAAAAGAAAGAAAGAAAAAGGACAGAGGGAAAGAAAGATGAACAAAAAAGAGAAAGAGAGAGACAGAGATGGAGGGGGAGGTGGAGAGGAAGAGACAAGGAAAGAAAGAGAAGGACAGAGGGAAAGAAAAATGAAGAAAAAGAGAAAGAGAGATCGAGCAACGAAGAGAGAGACAGAGGGAGAGAAAGAGGCAGAGAGAATATGACAGGGAAAGAGATGAAGAAAAAGAGACAGATATAGAGAGACAGAGAGATGGAAATAAAGAGAGAGAAAGAGACAGACAGAAAGTGAGAGAGAATTTGTACATGGTACGTCATCACCATCATCATCATCATCATCATCATCAACAGAGCACTATTATTTTCTGTCACTCACAGCTTGCTTAGGCGTGGTCTCCTGAAAGCACCGCCCCCTGGGCTTTTGTGTCTGTGGAGGAAGGCGGGTCACGCCTTTAGGAAGCTTGGTCTCTGATTGGTCGAAAGGTTGGATGACGACTGAGGTGTCTGGCGAGTGGTGGACGCGTACGTTAAACTGTACTGAGGAGAGGAATCATGGGAAAAGTCCTTATCGAAGTGCATCAGTAATGAGGATGCTAAGAGTGTGAGTGTGTATGTGTGTGTGTGTGTGTGTGCGTGTGTGTGTGTTACCCTCAGACGAGTGGTGGCCGGTGCCCTGTGTCAGTGGCAGAGTGAACACTGAGTGTGTCTGTGTGAGCTGCTGGCGTCCAGCTGGTCCACTCGAATCTGACAGACCTGGACCATCTGGCCTCACCTGCAGGGGTCAGACAGTTTACTCATTTACTCAGGCATTCATTCATTCATCTGTCTATTCATCTATTCATATGTCCATTCGTCCCTTCATCTGTCTATTCAATCTTCCATCCATTAATCACTTCAGGCACATATCCAAAGATTAAAAAATTGTTCATCCTCTAAGTTTTTTATTATCTGATCTTTTCATTCATTCATTCATTCATTCATTCATTCATTCATTCATCTACTGAGTCAATTTGGTATTAGTTTTTAATTTTTTCATTTTAAAAGCCACTCTTTAACTAATTAACATATTAATGCATTTGTTCATTCATTCATTCATTCGTTCATTCATTCATCAGTAAAGCCATGATTTCATACATGTCCTCTTTAATAACCCATTCATTTATCTGTCCATTTCTGAATATATTATGTCATTCATTCATTCATAAACCTTATATATCCTATACATCCATCCACTTATGTAAATTAATCTGGTAATATATTTATCCATCTAATTATAGATCCATTAGTTCATTCATTAATTCATTCATTCACAGCAATCTAACCACTGATTCTTGTGTGAGAGTGATGCAGAGGAGTGAGAGTGATGGAGAGGAGGAGAGTGATGGAGAGGAGTGAGAGTGATGAAGAGGAGTGAGAGTGATGAAGAGGAGGAGAGTGATGAAGAGGATGGAGAGTGATGAAGAGGATGGAGAGTGATGGAGAGGAGTGAGAGTGATGCAGAGGAGGAGAGTGATGAAGAGGAGTTAGAGTGACGGAGAGGAGTCAGAGTGATAAAGAGGAGTGAGAGTTATGAAGAGGATGGAGAGTGATGAAGAGGAGTGAGAGTGATGCAGAGGAGGAGAGTGATGAAATGGAGGGAGAGTGATGAGGAGTGAGAGTGATGAAGAGGAGGGAGAGTGATGAAGAGGAGGGAGAGTGATGAAGAGGAGGGAGAGTGATGGAGAGGAGTGAAAGTGATAAAGAGGAGGGAAAGTGATGGAGAGGAGTGAGAGTGATGAAGAGGAGTGAGAGTGATGCAGAGGAGTGAAAGTGATAAAGAGGAGGGAGAGTGATGGAGAGGAGTGAGAGTGATGAAGAGGAGGGAGAGTGATGAAGAGGAGTGAGAGTGATGCAGAGGAGTGAAAGTGATGAAGAGGAGTGAGAGTGATGAAGAGGAGTGAGAGTGATGCAGAGGAGTGAAAGTGATAAAGAGGAGGGAGAGTGATGCAGAGGAGTGAGAGTGATGAAGAGGAGGGAGAGTGATGAAGAGGAGTGAGAGTGATGCAGAGGAGTGAAAGTGATGAAGAGGAGTGAGAGTGATGAAGAGGAGTGAGAGTGATGCAGAGGAGTGAGAGTGATAAAGAGGAGGGAGAGTGATGAAATGGAGCGAGAGTGATGAAGAGGAGTGAGAGTGATGAAGACGTGTGTACGTGCCTGTAGCGTGTAGACCGGCTGCTTGTTGCCGCGTGACGCCTGAGTGCGGAGAGGAAACTGACACAGTCTGCCTGTGAAACCCGGTGGGCACAGACAGTGTGTACGGTTACTACACACACCACCATTTACACAAGTCAGGGGACACACCACTGTGGACAGAGAGAGAGAGAGAGAGAGAGAGAGAGAGAGCAGTTGCAACCTACATTTTACAACCAATACTTATACATTTATATATCTATACATCCAGTACAAACACTGAGAATAAATAAGCAATGGTACAGAGAGAGAGAGAGAGAGAGAGAGAGAGAGAGGGAGACAGATGGCTATTCTGAATTTCAGACAGATAAACAGAAAGGATACAGACAGACATAGAGATAGGTGACAGACAGACAGATAGACAGACAGATAGATAAGAAAAAGAGAGACAGACAGTAGATGACAGACAAACAGGAGACAGACAGACAGACAGACAGATAGGAGACAGACAGACAGACAGACAGATAGATAGATAGATAGATAGATAGATAGATAGATAGATAGATAGATAAGAAACAGAGAGACAGATAGTAGATGACAGACAAACAGGAGGCAGACTATCAGCCAGACAGACAGGAAATAGACAGACAGATAGACAGACAGACAGAAAGGGTACAGACAGGTAGATGAACAGAAAGGGGTCAGATAGACAGAAAAGAGTGAGACAGACAGACAGAAGAAAGACAGACAGAACAGATATAGACAGACAGATAGACATGAGACAGAAATACACACACAGAGAGGAGGTGTGTGTCAACGTGAGCCACAGTCACTTTTATGAACTCTGACAGAAGAGGAAAACAGGAAGTGAGTGTAACCCACGCACACACGCCTCATTTCACTCAGCCATAACCTTCCTTCACACTCCCCGAGCGTCGTGTTTATGGGTCACGGAGCGGAGCGGCCTCACCTTGAGGTGGTCAGAGTTACTCAGTGTGTGTGTGTGTGTGTGTGTGTGTGTGTTTATTAGTACACTTCACAGCGATTCTGCTGTTTCTCATCCTGCCAGAGTCAGAAACTTCACTTGAGCGCTAATCAGACAGACGGGTAATAAACACGATGTTAGCAGACATGCTGACGGGCCTCGTTTCATCCGTCTTCCTCTAGTAAACTTCACTCAAAAACCTCAGTCAGCACTGCTAGTGGATATGTTACCATGGCGACTAATTACTACGATTAGCGCAGTGCTAAATGACGCGTATGTGGCTGTCTCACACAAGCTTTTACACACGTTAGTACGTCCCGAAAAGGGTCTGTCTACACATCGCACACTGGTGGAAGTGTCTCAATGACATGATCTTCAAACTTTAGTTTTATAACTGTTCTCAAAGACATTTATTGAAATATCCTGTTGAGTTAGCGTGTTATGCTAGCTAAGTAGCATTACCGGTGAAGATTCATAAACATTTATGAAATTGACTTAACAGTCTCCTCACAAATTACTTTCATTGAAATTCATTCAAAAATCCTACCCGATTAGAACATTAGCTTGCTGACTAGCATTAGAATTTGATGTAAAAATCGTCTCAGTTTAGCGCAGATTCAATTTAGCTTGCTGACTAGCATTAGCAGTGAAGAGTAGAAACATTTATAAATATAACTTTAACTCACCTCATGACAAATCCTGTCAGGTTAGCACATTAGCTCATTGACTAGCATTAACAGTAATGGTTATGCGCCTGACTTTAGGTTATCTTATTTTATCTTGTTGTCTAGCATTAGCAGTGAAGATTATGAAAATTTTCTGAATATGAATATGAATATGATTTTTCTCACAATTCCTGCTAGATAAGAATGTTAGCATGTAGCATGTAGTAAAGGTTATGGACATTTATAACTGTGACTTAACTCTCACACAAATCCTGTCATGTTAGCACATGTTAGCTTGCTGACTAGCATTAGCAGTAAATGTTATAAACATTTATAACTATGACTTAAAAATCCTCTCACAAATCCTGTCAGGTTCGCATATTAGCTTGTTGACTAGCATTAGCAGTAAATGTTATTTATAAATATGACTTAATCCTCACAGAAATCCTGTCAGATTAGCATGTGTTAGCTTGCTGGCTATCAGTGAAGATTATAAACAATCACATATTATAGCTATATACGTATAATCCTCTCAGAAATCCTGTCAAGTTAGCACATTAGCTAGTTGGCTAAGAATATTATAATACATAATGAGTCCCAGTGAAAGAGTGTTTTGTTTCACTTGCTGTTTGTTTTGTGAATAAGAATAATAGTTTGTTAATTAATAGAGGGAACAAAAAATAACATAATATTAGAAATATGGAGGATCAGAGAAATGTGGAGGAAAAAACAAAACAGAAATCCTGCTATAGAGTAATAGTTTAAAGTATTTTCAATGTGAAAACCCAAAGCTACAGTCTCAGAAACATCGCTATTCGCTAATCAGGTTGTTCACTAGCAGCTAGCTACTTAACAGTGCAAAAAAGTATAAAGTAGCATTTTCTAGTTTTCTCGTCTGTATACTGTGTGTATTTATTTTAATGTACAGCTCATTAGCAGGTGAAGTTTAGAGACGGAGACATAAAACGGTGCCGCAGATGATATCCAGCATCGCCTTCGGTAACCATGACGATTCTATCGGTATGCTACAAGCCCATTCCCTTTCTCTTCTGTGGGTACGAAAAACATTCAGAGCTCCACAGTGTGATGTCACAACGAGAAAGTGGTGTAGTAATGACGGGTCAGAATGCCGGCGTGTGAGATTGAGGCTACAGACGTGTGTGTGTGTGTGTGTGTGTGTGTGTGTGTGTGCATGCATGCTGGGTTAATTGCTGAGTTCCAGACAGACAGACAATTTTCTAAACTACAGCTTTATACTCTCCCACACACACACACACACACACACACACACACACACACACACACACACACAGAGACACACACACATTAAAGCAACGCATATCAAAAGATTTCTTCTCCCTACAAATAGCAGCGTCTGTCTGTCTATTACTCTCTGACACGCGCTCTCTTTCACACACGCGCACACACACACACACACACACACACACACACATTCACACACACACACATTCACACACACACATTCCCCAAACTGGGTGTTCCTCCTTCCATAACTCATTGTGCATGCCTGAATGGAAACCGCAGAGACGACATAGAGAGAGAAAGATAGATAGATAGATAGATAGAGAGAGAGAGAGAGAAAGACAGAAAGAGAAAGATGAAGATAACATTAGAGACAAAGAATGAAAAAATAAATGAAGACAAAATAAAAGAAACGAGAGAGAGAAAGAGAGAGAGAGAAAGAGAGAGAGAGAGAGAGAGAGAGAGAGAGAGAGAGAGAGAAGGAACAATGGGAGAGATGGGGAACAGAAATAAATACTAAAAAAAGTGACAGAAAGGCAAAGAGAGAATACAGAAACAGAAAAGATGAAAAGTGAAAGAAATAGATAGATAGACAGATAGATAGATAGAGAGATAAAATAACAGAAAATAAAGACACAGTTCTGAACTCGGTTCTCCTGCTATGTATGTGAGAGAGAGAGAGAGGGAGGGAGAGAGAGAGAGAGAAAGTGATATATGGAACAGAGGGTCATTCAGGTTTTTTTGGACGGGTTCTCAGACACACAAAAGCTATTTTACAGCACATTTATGTCAACATTATGACAACAAAACCAAGACTACAGGTTAAATAACACCTCGGTATTTAATGTCACCCACAGCCCTTTACTGAACAAACTGTCCATAAATACCAAACCGCAGCAATCTCACGCCACACTCCAAGATTAAAGGTGCAGTCCGCAAAGTTTCAGAGTCTTTCTATACCTGAATTTCACACAAATATCACAGAATTTAAAAAAAATACCCAGAAAAACAACAGACGATGCTGTGTTTACAGTGTAACTATGCAACTGATCTTTTTTTTTTTTTTAAATTTAAGGCTTCTGTTCACACTTTTCTGGCCTTGAAATTAGCCCCGCCTCCAAGCAAAACAAAGGTGCTCAGCTTCAAAAATAACAACAACAACAAAAAAATCAGTGTTCACTTAGTACTACCCTTCAGAAGCTACATAAGATATAATAATAAGATATAAGATAAGATATAATAAGATATAATAAGAAATAATAACAATTTACACCAATCAACCTGTTCAAAAGTTTACACCCCCCTCTTAATGGCTCTTAATGTATCGTGTTGCCTTTTTGAGAATCAGTGAATGTTTGCACCTTTTGAAATAGTTGTGTATGAGTTCCTCAGTTGTCCTCAGTGTGAACAGATGGATCTCATCATCATATAGCCACCGTAGAAAAGAGGTTAAATATGCAGAAGATGCTGGAAAATCAAAGAAAGTGCAGGACCTGGAGGATTTTTCTGAAGGACAGTGGGCAGTTTAACTGCTCAGGACAAACAAGAGACTCATGAACAACTATCACAAAACATAAAAACAGTCACACAGTATTAAGAATCAAGTGTATATAAACTTTTGAACTGGTTAATTTGTGTGAATTCAGTTATTATATAGATACAAAGAGGGATTACGACATTTCTGCGATAAAATCACAATGTACCGTGTAGTTACAACTCCAGACCACGTCTGTAATAAAATGTCTGAGAGGAAGATGGAGGCTTTCTAACAGCGTCAGCCAAAATCATGCTCTAATGGATTTCCCAGATCTACTGTGTGTGTGTGTGTGTATGTGTGTGTGTGTGTGTGTGTGTGTGTGGACACACACAAAACACTTGCCAGGTAAAAGAAAAAAAAAAGAAAAAATCAGGGCCAGGATTTACAAAGCATCTCACAGCCGAGTGTTATTCAGGATCAGATTCCTGTGTGACTAATGTGAGTATGTAAGTGTGTGTAAGTGTGTGTGCGCTATGTTGCTGTGAGAGTGTGTGTGTGTGTGTGTGTGTGAACGTATCAATGTATCAACATTTTCTTGCATCAGCAAAACAAGAAAATCCTCAAATAATCTTCTTTGTGGTTTGCTCACATCGTTTTTCATTAATCCAACCCGCAAGTGATTGTCGTTTTCCAAGATGGCCGCCCCGCGTAACATTCCAGAGTTTAGCTACATGGTATTTAGTTTTATTCGTGTATACAGATTACAGGAAGTCCAAGTTTACAGAAACGATTTGGCATGAGACAGAGTTCTGTTACTTTTTTTTTAAAGCAACATTAGCTTCATTGTTTGTTTTTTTTCAATAAACCTTTTCTTGATCAGTTATCTAGCTGTCAGTCATTTGATGAGTCTTAAGAGAGAGAGAGAGAGAGAGAGAGAGAGAAAGAGAGAAAGAGTGGGACTTCTTCCCCACCAGCATACTTCTCATACCTCAGCTTCTTAGTAATCGTGCTAAGACAGCTACACACACACACAATATTTGATTTCTCTTCGAAACATGGGGGGTTTTAGCCCCAAACCGCCTCCTGACATGTGTACCGATTTGTTCGAACAAGCCGACTGCATGCAGGATGTAGTGCATTTACAGTGACGGGTGACACAGCAATAAATTAAAATCACAAGCATTTTAATGCCAGTTAATCAGACTCAGCAGAGAGGATAACCTGAAACACAGACACTGTGTGTGTGTGTGTGTGTGTGTGTGTGGAGTTTGCTCCTTTCTTTCTGCATGGTTTCATATGTTATATTTATGAATATGCAAATGAATCCTGCAAATGACCTCTGCAGATGAATATTTCAACACAGTCTCCAAACAAATACCGTAAACCAGTCATTGATCTCAGTCTGCAAGCAATTTAGTGCACAGATGATTCCTGCAAATGAATCCTTTATCATTCATTTATTAATCATCTGCTTTAGTATGCAAATGATTTTTTGCAATGAATTTGTTCTACAAATTCATTCAAATGAATCCTTTGTGTAAATGAATCTTTTCTGCAAATGAATCATTTATCTTAATCTGTATATAAATCATGGAAATGAATCCTTTAACTTAGTCTGTAAGTGAATCCTGAAAATGAATCATTTATTTAGTCTACAAATGAATCCTGCAAATTACTCATTAACTTAGTCCTCAAAGAAATACCACATACAAATCATTCATCTTTGTCAGGAAACGAATCCTTGGAATGAGTCTTTTAATTTAGTCTGCAAATGAATGCTGCAAATAACCTGAATTATGAACGTGCAATGTTTTTGGCAAGAGCAGCTAAGCATTAAGTGTTCTGAACTGGTCAACAAGTACTAAAAGCAGGACATTCCCTCCCGGTGACGTCAGGATTGCTTTATTTTGCCTGAACAGCCCAGCGACAGGCCCAGACATTCTTACACAAGGGTGTGTGTGTATGTGTGTGTGTTTGTGTATATGTATATCCAACTGATGCTGGGAGCAAGTGTGTATGGTGTCAGCACTGAAAAAAGAGAAGAGTGAGGATGAAGAGTACTCACATTGTTGTTTTAAAAAGATATAAGTGCTATAATTAAATGCTATTTGTGTGTGTGCGTGTGAGAGAGAGAGAGAGAGAGAGAGAGAGAGAAGAAGAGAGAGAGAAGGAGAGAGAGAAGGGGAGAGAGAAGACTGCAGCCCAGAATAAATGACATAATCGCAGCTTCTTAAAAATAGCTGTCTGAGAACATTGAGTGTATATACACACACACACACACACACACACACAGAGAGAGAGAGAGAACACATATATAGATGCTGTTTATGTCACACTTCTGGATGTAAACAGTCTATATAAACTATACGGTATATAAACAACACAATCAACTCACATCACACAAACACAAACACACAATATACAGATGTATACCTGGGTGAAAGTTACACACAATTACACACAAATCAGGGAGAAACACAAACACTCATCTCTGATTGTGAACCTCCGGTCTCCTGTGCCGACTGGGAAAGCACTACAGAATGAGCAAGCTGTTTAAACAGTGTGCTTTCCAAACACACACACACACACACACACACACACACACACACACACACACACACACACACACACACACACACAAATAAAGAACACTGTCTCTGACTGCCAAACTGTGAGATCCATAAAACTGCACCTTCGTCAAAGAATAGTGAGGAAAAGGAAAAAAAAATCTCATCAGACATTGCATCAGACTTCATCCACAAATTCATCAAAACACGCAAACTAAATTAATAAAGTGTCTTAAATCAAATTCATCGGATCTTAATCTAATCGTTAAATGTAATTACAGACTGGTGTAAACACGTCATCAGTACCAGAGTCTGGCTCAGGGTCTGAGGTCATTAGTGAGGACCATCTGGGCTCGTGATAACATTATCACTAGATCATGTCTAGGGTTGTGAGGTCATCGTTGGTGGAGCACCATTGGGGATTGTGAGGTCTTCATTAGTGAAGCAAGACTGACACTGTGATATCATCATTAGTGGAGCACGGTTGGGGGTATGAGATCGTTTTATTATTACTTTTTTTTTAACAGTACCACTGTCTTTACTGAATAATATACTCCACAATGAATAACTGGAAAATAAGCTGCAAGTTTGAAGAACTGCACAATAATCCGTCGATGCCGCTGTGGGTGGTGAGTAAAACGAATCATGACTTGCAGGCTGATTCACATTAATAGTCAAAAGAAGTGAGTCACTAAATGACAAAGTCAAAACGGCATACCTTGGAGCATCATAATCCCTGTAATGTACTAAGGTATTTAGGTATACACTAATTTACTTAATCTAATAAACCCTTTAACCAACCTTCACAGCTCTTAACTTCTCCATATGTTATCTCTCCTATTCCACCGCCATCAGTTCCAAACACAAACTCTTTTCTTTTTTTAGCAGAAATCTGCCGTGAATATTGCCTAGCATAGGTAATATAGGTAGCGTAGCCGATTAAAATCCCGACAGGACAAATGTCATCATGCTGAACACTCTTTCTTAAGCTTACCTTTATAAGAAATGTAATATATAATGTATGAGGGTTTGCTAGCTACAGCATTCCTGTATTAGCTAACTGTTAACACGCAGGGTGCCGCTCACTACGACTGTATAAGATAGCTGGCTAAGAAGAAGTGAAGAAGTTTAGCAAATTGGTTAGCCATGGTAAAATTTTCTCAAGTCACATCCATATTAGCTTCAATGAAAGCTTCAACTCCAATAACATTACTGACAGAGCTTGCTAGCTACATTGCCTGCCTGCTACCCAGTTAGCTAGATTACACTTGTCTAAAACTAGACAACTACTTTAATTCATAACATGAAAAAAAAAGTTTTTCAGGTGATTTTTTTTTTGTCCAGCTGTTTTCTCTGAGGCTTATAATCTCTAGGATTCGGTTACACAAAAAGAGCTTTAAAAACACGATGTATGATCATTAATGACTTCGGGAACTATATTAACTGTGTTTTACAATTTTTCCACAGTGTTGTTTGATTACAACTTCACACCATTAGTCCTTAAACTTCATGCTGAGAAGTGTGGAAAATGTGCTAGCATAGTTAGAGCGCTAACTCTGAGGAGAAACCGTGCCCATTGCAGCGTTCTCCCTGTAGTTTCTAGCTATTCTGCCGGCTTGCTAACCGGTTAGGTAGATTACGGTAAACTAGATAACTAGATAAATCCATGAAGTGAAAAAAGGTTTAGGGAGCTGAGGTGAAATCTGCAGCATTTTAAACCTTTGAATCATCTTACAATCCACCTCATAATTGAGCTACACAAAAAAGGGACTTATAACTACAATACATGATCGTTAATCACTTCATTAACTCAGTGTTTTTTTAAATTTTTTTTTGATTATGGTTCCACATCAGTAGCCCTTAAACTCCATGCTGAGTGGAAAATGCGTTAGCGTGTCCACTAACTCTGAGGAGAAACTGTTATTTGTGTCCGTTGCAGCGCTGCCCCTGCACTTTCTAATGAGAGCTGTAAATAACTGGCCTCTTTCACCGCGGGGAAAATTGGCTTCGGTGAGAAAACATTAGCAATAAGGCCGTGACCTTTCTGAGTTTCACTAAAACACACATTTCGCTCCTTTTTCCCCCCCCCCAGAATGTTTGTTCTGGTCTTGCCGCTTTTTGCAGCTTAGGTCAGTGTGGTACTGGTGAAAATTTCCAACCCCTCCTTTTCACTTTTCTTTTTTTTATCAGAGCCAGTAGAAATTTTCCGTGCTGCAGCTGATGGGGCTGTGGTCGGGAGCACGGCGGAGAAATCCCCTTTAAGGCCTGAACAAATACGGAGCTTCATATGAGCTGGCGTGGATAGCGAGCTCGATCTGATATCAGTAAGCAGAGAGAAAGAGAGACTGTGAAAGACGGAGACAGACTCGAACCTTAGCTATACGCTCCAGTGGGTAAGCGTAAACGAATAAAAGCCACCACTGGATGTAAAAGAAAAGGCTCCGTGTGTGTGTGTGTGTGTGTGTGTAAGCTTATTCTCGTAAAGACCTTAAACACAGGCTATCACTACCAGCTGATGACGCAGCACACCCACGACAGATCATTTGGAGGAAAACACTCGTCTCAAAGAGTCTCTCTCACACACACACGCGGGGGCATACGTAAACACATACACACACACACGCACATTTCTGCTGTGGTTTTTCAACACTCAGCCCACGCTGAGCCATGACCTACGGCTTTTTCCATGGATATTACTAGGAAAGAAAAAAAAAAAGAAGAGACGAAAGAGACGTGTATGAAAATTGTAACGCACAAGAGGTAATGAAAAAAGGAGAGAGAGAGAGAGAGAGAGGGGCGAAGGAGTTAAGGGTGGAAGGAGGACCAAAGCTGGAAAAATGAGAGGCAAAAAAGGACGAAAATATGTGGCGTATGTGTGTGAAAGTGCGGAGAGTGAAACAGAAAGAGCAGAAGGAGAAGCTATAACGTGGACTGGTTGTCCTCTCCGATCACTGACAATTACTCGGTGAACGACTTTGTAAGACGCATTACACACAAACACCTGAAACCACTTACAGGAAATAAAATGGCTCCTTTACACACCCATTTTAGCCTCCGTTTAGCCAAATGCGTGAGAAATGACATCGCTGGATATGGTCAGCGGCTGCTAAAATGGTTGCTTCTTGCTTCTCTGTTAAACGGCTCTCCAAAACGTGTTACAAATTCCTCGAATCTGATTGGTCAGAAGGTGTTGATTAATTTTCTATACCAGCAGCTCGTTCTAGGACGTTATCGTTTCTATAGCAACATTTCATTCGCAGCAACTTGTATAGCGGAAGCAAATTTATTAAAAAAAAAAAAAACACATTTGTAATTGTTGTTTATTTAACATTTATGGAAGGAGTCTCCAGTGTCAGAGGTAAAGCTGTAACTTTTCCAACATCTCCAGGATAACAGAGTTTACGCTTTGTGGCTTCTCTGTAACATGACAAGCTGCGTTGTTTTTGTCTTATTAAGGTTTAAAGATAGAGATGAGAGGCTGCTGAGAGAACGACTGTTTATAGCTGTTTATAACACAAGTGAGAAGAGAACAGGAACAAACTTGTTTCTTGGACGCACCACTACAGTCGTTCTTTAATAAATCGTAAAATTATACACTTTGGTGTGGTGAGAGTAACTGCTTCATCTCACCATGCCATCGTTGATTATTTCCCTATAACAGCACTACATGAAATGTTTGATTCCTTATATATATATATATATACAGCTCCCGAACCCAGGAATTCCAGCAGCAGGGGAAGACGCTGGGTGTTGACAGCTACACATTACTGACGCTCAGGTTCGGCTCGACTACGAGTTCAACTGCAGCTCAGGAAATGTAGAACACTCACACAAAACCCTTCTACACACCCAAAAAGGACATGTTTGCTGTACCTGCACAACCAAGGAAAGGAAAGAACACGATAAAAGGAGTGTGTGTGTGTGTGTGTGTGTGTGTGTGTAGCAGCATGTGTATATTTAAAGGCCTCACCAAACATTCACTCGGCGTCTTCCAGTCACTGTGTGTGAGCTACAGCTGACCAACCCAAACATCACCCACTTCAGCAAAAACCTCAGGCGACTCATCATCCTGTGCCTGAGGCTGAATCGCCAAATAACCACAATGTGTCTTACAACCTCAATGCCTGCGTGGGGTTCGAAGAGGCCTAAACTTGCCAACATCGACATGTCCTCTCTCTTTCTTTCTCTCTCTCTCTCTCTCTCACACATACACACACACACATGACAGCTAACTGCAGTTTCTCTTGCACTCAGACACAACTGGATCTCATTCAAAGACAGGATGATTAAAACCATCTCTTGTACTTAAGATTCCGTCAGTTCAATAATCATACTGATTTAGTGGACGAAATAAAAGTTAGCAATATGGGCTCCCGAATAGTGTGACAGAAGAACGTTCGCTGTATCGTCCGGAGATTGTGAATCGAATCCTGACGACGCCATAGCCATCCATGGAGCAAAACTCCCCGTGCTCTGTGGGTGGGAGGGGCACACTCTCTTTCTCTCTCACTCTCTGAGCTCATGTATGTGGAAGAGGGCGGATAGCGCCTTCCTCCGAGGATGTATATTGGTAGCTATTGTCGTATGATAACATTATAGCTAGTGGGTGGGAACTGGCAAGAAGAAGTGTGAGGAGAAAATGGAGAGGGTAATACGACAAAACAGAAATATTTAAAACGCATTTTAGAAAAAAGAGACTTAAAAACTGTGCTTGATGATAGTTCTCGACAAAATTAAACGTAAATAAAATGATCAAATAAATAAATAAATAAAAATTAAATTTAAATAACTGAAAAGAAAAACAGTACTGTTAATATTAAATAATTAGAATAAAATAAACATTGGAAAAAGATATCACAATACCTGATATATTGCTGAATGGGGTATTGTGACATTTATTCCGATATCAAATACTAAGGCTGGGCGATACGACAAAAATATCATATCACGATTCTCAACGATATTTTTATAATACACAGTATATATTACAATATTTAGTTTGCTAACAATTTCCTAGCGATTCAGTAGTGTTGCATTTATAGAATTTTTATTTATTAAAAAATTATACTGAAAGGAGCAAATAAACGTAAAAATCTAAAAAAATTTAACATTTTACAATTTTAAAGTACAACATCAGAAAACACCAGAAAATGACATGTCGTCGATAACAACAGGTCTGTCTGTCTACATGCCATGCAAATAAACTCTAATAATGCAAATAGTTAATAATTAATACACTTTAGCGTTTTTAAACATACACGGTGGACCTCTCGACGCTCTTGACAATAGGCTAATAAAGTGAATGAGGTGTGTCAATGCTGAGTGAGAGAGCTAATGTACTCAGCGTGTGAGAAATGACAGCGAGGATTTAAAAGAGCTTTTCTCGTGTTTAGTTACAGTGAGTCAACGTCTGGTAATGGCAGCCGAGCGGCTATAGCAAACCCAGCCTCGCTATTTCAGACCTCCAGACCAGGACCAAGCCTCGAATTTGGGGGGCTGGGCTATGGGGGAGTTTCATATACAATGGAGTCATGTTATTTTAATCAATAAGGGGTGTAACGATTGTTTTCTCGATGCATCCATTAGAAGTTCTTCAAATGTCAGGGCATCGATCTTATCAGAAATAAAATAACAACGATAATGAATCATTCAAAGACTTTTCTATAATTCGATTTTATAATCGTAATGATGTTTCTTATGAAACTCGAGTCGAATCCCTGTTTAGTGAATTATACATTCAGTTGTTCATAATTCACAAAAATCGATTTGGAATCGAATCGAAAACCAATGAATCATGAATCAAATTGATTCACTGTCACCTCGAAGATTCGCATCCATAGCAACAACTCAAATGCGGATTTTAACGTGGAGCGCACTAAAACGTTTTTTTTAATAGAATTAGTCTGGCCTCCTTGAATGACTAAAACGTAGATTTTTATTGGGTGATTTTTAAATAAATTAAGAATAAAATTTACTACTGTGTCTAACATCACAGCTTTAAAGTAGCTCTTTACCAAGATGGTGTTGATAAACTTTCGTGCTATTCGTGCGCCAGATTAACAGCTCCAAATGTGGAAGCTGTAACACCCAAAAAAGAAAAAAAGAAAAAGTCCTTTCAGATCAGATTGCTGTCAGCTGGACGTCCTGCGGAGAACCTGGACCGTGTCCAGATATCACGGTGAGAATGATGATGGCTTATTCAGACCACGGTGACATTAAAACAACCGTCAAAAGCACAATGGAAGATTTAAAAGTAGCGCATAATGTATTGTACAGATGAGTAGAAGTTAACCCCTTAAACGCCACACTTCCATTCCTCACTCTCAGAGCTACACACCTTTACTGTTCCTTTTACTGACTTATTTATAGTAGTTACTAAATCATATGCTTTAAGGGGAAAAATAGAGCAATAAACTGAGACTCTAAGGGTTTTAAGGTCTTTTTTTTGCCAGTATTTAAGCTCCTATCTTAATACTTTTAGTAAATATGATTAGCTAACATTAGCTAACATTTTTACTATTTATATTGGTTTAAAGTTAATACTACAGCTGTAGCATTTGTCTCTTTGCTATTTTTTTTTAACAATAATAAGCGTTTCAAAGATTGCCAGACATTTAACTAACTAACTAGCGCAATGTGATAACGTTCTAGCTAAAATTAGTTACACCAGCTAGAACTCAGCCTATTTAACCACACTAAAAAAAAGCTAAGCGCCATTTTTGGCCAGAATTTACACTCCTGTCGATATTTTTAAACTTAACACTACAGCTAACATTTGTCTCATTGCTAACTTATTACTGACTCGAAAAAAGAACTGTATTTCTGTTTCACAGATTGCCGGTCCAGTTGATCAGAATAACTGACTAGCGGAATGTGATCTTGCAGGCAACATATATTTAAAATTAGCTAGCTGGCTAGCCACGCTAGCTAGAGATAACCCCGTTTAACCACGCTGAAAACAAGCTAGATGGGATTTTTGGACAGCATTTATACTTCCAACAATATAGTTTTAACATAAAAACATTTGTATCTTTGTTAACTTTTTACTGATTGGGATAGATTGCTAAAAGTCATTCCAATTGATAGCTAGAACTAACTAACTAGCATAATATGAGCTTGTATGCAGCATATATATAAAACATTTTAGTTAAAATGAACTAGCTGGCTAGTTATGGCAGCTAGAGATAACCATATTGACTTATAAACTTTAAAACAAATTGTTTTAAGGTTAACATTATAGCTAACATTTGCCTTTTTCCTAACTACTGTATATATATATATATATATATATATATATATATATATATATAAATAACTTGCTAGCTAAAGTTAGCTAATCACTTAGATGGCTAGTTATGCTAGCTTGCGCTTTGTTACAATAGCTAGCTCAATATTGAATCATATTTAAAAAAGCTAGGCAGCCATTTTGGACTGTGTTTACATTCCCTGCTTTATATTTACTAATAATTTGTGTGTAACACTATAGCTATTTCTCTCGTGGTTAACGTTTTACTGTTCTGCTTAACACCAAAACCACTTATCATGGATAAATCTAGATAAGTAACAGAATATAATCTGGACGTACAAGCTAACGGTAGTTAGTTAACTGGTTAGTTATATTATCCTGCATTTTGTCACGAGTTTTGTTTTTAAAACTCTATTTAATCATGTTTTTTAAAGCTGGGCAGGATTGAACCATCTGAACCATGTTTGAGGTCCAGATGTAGTATGTCTATGCATTTTTCTTCTAAAACTAACATAATAGCTAACATTTGTCCAATAACCAACATTTCCTTTGCTGTTTTGATTAATATTTGTGTTTCGTAGGTTTCTTATGGACATGTACAACTAGCTTACAGAACATGAGCTGTAACTAGCTAGCTGGCGTGAGTTAGTTAATTAGTTAATTAGTTATTAAGTTCATTAGCTGTGGCTAGTTATGTAAGTCCACATTATGCATAATTGTCTTTGCTCCTGACAGAATATGTTTAAAAACTAACATCATGGCTAACATTTGTCTCCTAGCTGCACATTTTCTTTTCTGGTTTAATTAGAAGGAATATTTTTCCCCTGCAAGCATGTGTTTGTGTATGTGGGTTTGTGTGTGTGTGTGTTTGTGTGTTTGTGTGTGTGTGTGTGTGTGTGTGTGTGTGTGCTGGCCTTGGATGTCCATAAATGTAGCTTTCACTAGACCATTAATCAGCTTCCTCTTTTATTTTTGCCCTATTGGTTTATTTTGGGCTCCGTTCACATTTAAATCCTGATGCGTGCGCGGGCGTGTGTGTGTGTGTGTATGTCTGAGAGAGAGAGAAAGAGTACTCCAAAATAACCCTGTGTGAGAGCAGAAACCAAAATCAGACTTCCACTCACATACACACACACACACACACAAAATCATTTTTGCCCCATTTGTCCCAGACATTCTTGGCTTTAAATAAAAAATTACCTTGGATATGTATTAACATGGACACGAGTTTCCTCCCAATTCGGATATAAACAGAAGATATAAACACACACACACACACACACACACACACACACACACACACACACACACAGACATTACTCTATTACTTAAGAGTGGAAACTGAGAGAGAACTGGAGATGGAGATGAATGTTTAAGGGAGAAAACAAGTGTGCCTGTCGTGTGTATGTGTGTGTGTGTGTGTGTGTGTGTGTGTGTGTGTGTGTGTTAAAGACTATTGGCCCTGCTGGGTAGACTCTATGGCACCACGCCTCACCACGAACACAATGAGATACAGTACAGAACGAGTCACAATATGGAGAAAGCATTAAAGACTAAAAGAGAGCAAGAGAGAAACGGCAAAATGACAGAATCTATTATTCTAATCTATTATTATCCCACTTCGTTTTTTTACGTCTTTTTTTCCTCATCTGAAATTTGTTAGTCCTACAGAAAAAAACCCAGCAGCCGTTTAGCGCCTCAGATCAAAGACCACAAGGAGCCAAAGTTTAGGCCTGGGAGCGAAATGCCGTCCATCTGGACGCACTTGAAACCCAGGAAACAATCAAACCCGGCGTAATTGTAGAGCTTGATAGAGAGCGCGACGACTCCGCTCTGCCGAAACTCCTAAAGCGGCGTTGTGGCCGAGAAGGAAAAACGCTGGGGAAAATAAAAATCCCAAAAAAAGCTTTTTCCCTACAAAACTCCAAAGCCAGACCAGATGGGCTTCTACAGCAGGCATATAAGGTCACGCTAAGCTGGCCGGAGTAATCCTCATTTATCCGTCCAATTTGAAGTTATTCTAACTCCGACTTTTATTACTCACTCAAACATCTCACTTGGACCTCATTCACTCAGACGCGAAACACCTTCTGTGTTTATGTGCTCCTCGTAAAACTTGTATTTATGACTGCGGAAGTTGTAATTATGACCTGGCATGTTTTTCTGGAAATGAAACCAACCGAAGAAAGAAAAAAAAAACGCCACCGTAATTTGTTTTTATAACACAAACACTAGACTGTCAGAAAGAAGGCTCATTCCTTTAAAAAAACAAACCGTAACTTTAAAGGGAAAGTCCACGGTGAAAATATGATTCAACTCAAATATTTCTGATGTGTCTAGCGATTCTGGCGCTAATTAGTTTACTTGGTGCTGTATTATCGTTATTCCTGTGAGAAGTTAGCGGTTGTGTGTTGCTCTGATGTCATACGAGGACATTGTTATTGTTATTGGTATTGTTATCGGCTTTGCTACCACACTTACAATGTTGTTTAACAGGAGAAAAACTTTCGACGATCTCATCGTAAGTGATAATCGGGTTTTACGCTTAGCGGCTAAAAAACACAAAGAGCTTCTCTTCTCACTCGCCATTTTCCAGCGACGTTACAGTTATATTCGACGTCATGATAATGAGAAATCCAGATCCAGAGCAGAAGCAGTGGAGATGTTGGTGTAAATGGTGGACTCAATGTCCCAGAATGCAATGCACCTCTATGATGCTGAGTCTCGGGCTAATTAGAGATCTACGAGATGAGTTGATGAGCGTTGAAGGTGGTTGACGATTAGCGTGAAATTACAGCCTAAAAGACTAAAGCGCTGCCGCATTGCATCACCTCTTTAAGTAGAGACCGACCACAGGTATCATTTCTGCTACAAAAAGCTGACAAAAAAACAGTACACTGACATGTAGCTAAGTAAGATACGAAAAGTTAGATACGTAAAGTTAGTTTCGTAACTAATGTAAAGTTAGTCACGAAAGCCGATATGGTTTTAGTGTATGATTTCAACCATCGTTTAATGTGCGTTCTCCATGTCCGATTATATGATGAAGATCCTCTAACGGTAGACGTGCGATTAAAGAAAGTTACGACGTTCTGCTTACGCCATCATTCATCCAGAAATCAGATGAACACAAACATTGTTCCAAGTGAGTCTGAGGTAATAAGGAGGATAATTTTCTGTCCATTAGCATGTTTCGTTTACGCTATCGTCACTAGCTTATTTGTAGCTGTGCCGTGAGTTTGGCGCCCTCCTATTGGTGGATTTATAAAAGTGTTGTATCAGCAAAAAATTTCTCCCAATGGTCACAATGGCATTTTTCACGATGCTCTCACCAACGCAACTACAGCATTCCAGTGCTATGAAAGTCTTATCCATCAGTAACCATAGCAACCTGTTCAGCCGCATCCCAAAAGTAGAAACAGGAAGTAACCTGACAACTTGAACCAATCACGTTACTCAACACGAACAGCTTCTGCACCTAATGCTGACGGTCCGGAGGTTCCGCCGAAGCGAACACCAGACCGCCGTTTTCAAGAGGACTTCACACACTTCCCCAAATGTACCAAAGGCTGGGTGAAAAAAATCGCGCAGATGTGAGAACATCCTCACATTATGCGTTACAAGACCTCCGATCTCAACTCATGACCAAACAATTGCTTTACGATGTGCAAGTTTTGCCTACCGCACCAAACTCGGGTGGAAAATCATACAACGTATTTCGATCGGCTGAAGATTTTTTTTCGGTTGTGCTCATGCTATGCTACTATTTTTGTGACCACGCAAAAAGTATCTGCTCAGTGGTGATCCCTTTCCACTGATGCACGGAGAAGATGACACACTGCGCATAGCTACAGTTAGGTTAAGCTAATAATAATAATAATAAACAACCAATCAGCGTGTAATAGTGTGTAGGTGTGACGGTGACGTCAGAAGTTCCCAAAATTCCTATTTTTGACGCAGTGAAGCAACTTTCAGTCTGCAACACGTGAATGAGGCGTCAGTATTAATGATACAGGCGCGTAGTTGAGGCTGGAGAGTGAATGTAGACTACAAGCCTGGGGTGGATGGACCTACCGACTCTGAAGCCGTGTCCGGTGAGCGTGTCGGCGGCCTGCCCGTTCTCCCCGATCAGCGTCGTGTTGTCGCCCTGCTCGCACGTGTCGCGGCACTGGCCATTGCGCTCGCACGTGCGCTTGCAGATGAGCGGCGCGATGACCACCTTGAAGCGCTCGCGCGTGGACACGCGCTCCACGCACGCCGCCGGCCTCCGGAGCGCGAGACAGGCGAACAGCAGCAGCGGAAGCGTCACCGGGCGCATGCTGGCATCTCGCGCGCGCGCTCGGCGCTCGGCTCGTTCGGAGTGGGGACGGAAAAAAAAAAAAAAACAATTTGTTTTTTTCCTCTTATAACACCATTAGGTCGGTTAAATACACAGGAGCGCGCGAGACATCCTGAAATCCAAAAGCTCGTGATCGGTAAACAGAGCAGCACCGCGTCTTCTGCTCCGCGCCGTGTTTCTCCTCACTTGCTGCTCTTCCAGCTGCGTGTGTGTGTGTCTGAGTGTGTGTGAAAGTGAGTGTGTGTGCATCTGAAAGTTTTGGGGAAAGTTAGCAGCAGCAGCAGCAGGAGGAGGAGGAGGAGAGGAGGAGAGGAGGAGCGAGACCAATCCGGTGCAGGCTGTTCTCGCTCGAGCCAACAGCTGGTGATGTGCAAAACGATTCTTTTTTTAATGAGTCGACTCATCTAGCTCAGTACAGCAAAAGGAATCGACTCTTTTACTCGCTGATTCGTCCAGGAGGTAAATCATGGGGTTAGAATCCATCCATCCATCCATTTCCTGTACCGCTTATCCTACACCGGGTCTCGGGGGACCGGGAGCCTTTCCCAGGGGACTTGGGGCACAAGGCGGAGGACACCCTGGACGGGGTGCCAACCCATCGCAGGGCACAATCACA
>CM041001.1:15715337-15732837 GCA_022985145.1 Pangasius djambal | reverse complement strand
CTGCGTTAAAAACCTCGATCATGCAGTTCCTCATTTTGACCAGAAGATGGCGTTTCTAACAGTTTTGATCTTCCTGTTCATTTTATAAACTGTACAGAAACACAATAGAAAGATCAATAAGCCAAGAGGTAACGGGGTTAAAACATGGAAATAAAATTTTTAAAAATGAACAAAATTTCTGCTTTATAAATCCTCAACCTGCAGTTCATCAGTTTGACCAGAAGAGGCAGCACTGTGCGCTTCTTTTCTATTCTTTCTCTTAGGATTTTATTTACCGTAGTTCTGTTTCAGAATAAACAGCTTCGAGGACCAGAAATGCAGCCGATCGGCCAAGATACGTGTCGGAAGTCCGACGTTTGCTCTTTTACTTTATCACTGGAGCCAAACACGATCTTCAACATGTCTTGGCTTGACCACACTTCATGGAAATTTGTGCAAAAAAAAAATTGCGTCAATGGGATTTTTTTTGGTCATGAATTACTATTGGCTACTATTGATTATTGAACGTTAGCTGTCTCTCCAACCAATGCAAATTTTTTAGTAATGTTATCATTTTTAGCTAACTTTTTTTTTTTTTTTTTTTTAAAGCAGCGGTATGTAATTTTCATAATTATGTATAGCCCACCACTGACATGCATTATGACCGACTTCACATCCTTCGTCAAAATTATAAATGCTTTGTTTTGAGTTGCCGTTTCAGAACAAAAAAAAAAAAAAAAAGCTAAGCAGCTATTTTCAGGGCCAGAAAACTATACGTGTAAATGAGCTGAAATGAAGGAATTTGTTATAAGCAAAATCACAGTTTTTTTTTTTTAAAGATATCGAAAAATATTACGACTTTTAAATTGCAAACCGGACCTTTAATTATAATATTGTGAAAAGTAAAGTTAAATATTTATTGCGAAAGTGAATTTTTTTATATGGGCACATACCTTTTTTTTTTTTTTTTTTTTTAATTTTTCCCAGCTGATTTATGCTTGTGGGTGAACAAAATGTGTATGTGCATAAGAGAAAGAGAGAGAGAGAAGTCTTAATGAGATCCACGATGATCATAGTTCTGTTCCCCACAGTACCTATATTACATTATTACTAACTACAACAGAGGACCAGGAACGTGACACAGAGCGTCCAGAGAAGCAGGAAGTTCGTTTGTGGGAATACTGACACCGGAAATACGTTCTGACGACGTGAAGTTCACGTCACAACGAGCAACCTGATCCCCAGAAGCATTATTCCTTTAGTCCATGCTCAAGCTTTCAAACGTAGCGCTGCGTACGCGCTCTGGAAATCCGGGATCGTTTAATTAGGGCTAGATTTTGATGGATTTCTGCAACATGGCAGATGTTCATTTTTCACAGCTTGATGTGTCCATGACTCAAGAATCAATAAAAATCTGAATTTTAAATTCTGAACATTTTTGCCATCATCAGTATCTTGGGCAATTTTCTAAGCAATTCTACACGCAGTCCACGGCAGCGTCGCCTTCCTCGCGCTCCTCCTCCCACATCTCGAACCTCATCTCCTCGTCCTCCACGGAGCCCTGGAGGTCGTGCTCTCCGAGCTCGGTGGCCGCCAGCCTCTCGTGGGCTTCCTCGGCGCCCGGTTCTCCCTGGTGCACGCTGATCAGGTGCTTCCTGAGGCTAGCGGCGTCCTGGAAGGAGCGCTGGCACAGGGGGCATCGGCACGGCCGCTCGCCGGTGTGGATGCGCTGATGGTGCTTGAGGTGCTGCAGGCGGCTGAGACGTTTCCCGCACACGCCGCAGGCGTACGGCTTCTCGCCCGTGTGCGTGCGTCCGTGCTTGCGCAGGCCGTCCAGATGGCGGAAACGTGCGCCGCACTCGCTGCACGCGTATGGCTTCTCGCCCGTGTGGATACGCAGATGCGTCTTGAGTGCACCAGATTCGCGGAATCGTCGTCCGCACACGCTGCACGGGTACGGCTTCTCTCCCGTGTGGATGCGCAGGTGCTTCTTCAGGCTCGAGAGCAGCCGGAACGTCTTGCCGCACTCCAGACAGAGGTGCGGTCGCTCACCGGCCACCTCGCCCATCAGCTCCGAGGGTGGGCGCCGGCGCCGGCGGGCGTCAGGGGACGAGTCGCTCGTACCGGGACTCTGCCTAGAGGACGCTGCAGTCACGGCTCTGGCGGAGGTGCGGAGACCAGACGGGCCCTGTGGAGGCGTTCCGGCGGAGGACGAAGAAGGGCCGTTATGCGAGCCGGGAGAGGGAGCGTGTTTAGCGGCGTGTCTCCGGGAACGTGGAACGCCCTGATCCTCCACCACGTGGGCGTAACCCTGGTCGCACTCGCCCTGGCCGCCGTGTTCGGCGTCGCCTCTGACACGCACCGGCCCTGACGTGGGAGCCTGTTCCTCTTTCACCCCGTAAGGAGAGTGTGAGGGAGGGTGAGACAGCCGCCGATCACTCATCTCACCTGCAAACGGAGAAAAACTTTACCTTCGCGTTCTCCTACAGTGTAGCCGAGTCATTGTTATTTCGGGATATTTTTGACTAGATTATTGTACTGTGAGAAACTGTAACTGACTGAACGAGCGAGATTTCTCACCTGCCCTGTTGACGTCGTGGCACATGCCGGCGGTGTGCACAGCCATGGGGTCGTAGTAGCTGTTGGTGACGGTGCCGTCCGCCTGGATGGACAGGTGGCAGCTTTTGAACTCGTCCCTGGCCTCGAAGCCGTGGATGGCGTCTCCGAGCGCCCCGCTTAGCTCTGCCTCGCTGTTGGCGAAGCAGCGCGGGTCGGCATCGTCTCCTGCCCCGCGGTGCGTCAGGCGACCTGCGTTTGTGGGCGCCGGGTTGTTGTAGCCGTGCTGCCCGGACATGGGAGGAGGAAGAGGAGGATGGCTGCTGAACGGACCCTGCAGCTGATCGATCAGCTTCTGAGCACTGCACAGGCACTCCTGCAGCGTCTTCAGCTCGCGCTCAGAGGCGTCCAGTCGCGCCTTCAGCCTCTCGTTCTCGCGCTCTTTGGACAGCAGCTCGTCCTCGGTTTCCGACATCACCGCTGCAATCTCCCCCAGCAGCGTCTCCACGGCGGAGGACAGAGCGGACCTGATGATGGCAAGAGCATATCATGTGGTTTGGATTTGCTGTCACTAACTGCAATATATTACTCTTTTACTGAACATCCTGTTCCCATCGACCAATCACTGATCACCACTGCTCTCATCGACCAATCACTGATCACCACTGCTCTCATCGACCAATCACTGATCACCACTGCTCTCATCGACCAATCACTGGTCACCACTGCTCTCATCGACCAATCACTGATCACCACTGCTCTCATCGACCAATCACTGGTCACCACTGTTCCCATAGACCAATCACTGATCACCACTGTTCCCATAGACCAATCACTGGTCACCAATGTTCCCATCTACCGATCGACCAATCACTGACTGTTTGTCCCACCTAAGACTAATACCAAAAAAATGTAAACCATGTAGTCATTTAAAAAAGAAAAAGTATAATCATCGATATGGTGAAAGTTTCTGTAAGAAGATGTTTATTTAACAATTTATGGAAGGAGTCTCCAGTGTCAGTGCTTTGTAATATTCAGTTAGTTTCCTGACACGGGAAAGTCTTCAGGACAGGAGTCTCCGGTTTCTCAGTAACACCACAAGCTGCTTTTTTTGTTATATTAACTTGAAGAGAGAGAGAAAGAGGCGTTTATAGCTGCTATAACATACGTGATAACAGGAACTAGCTTGCTTCACGGCCGTTCCACATCATTCAATGTAACTATAAACGAATAATAGTATGTGGTATGAGAGGAAGAAAACATTTCAGGACACACTGTTATTGGAAAATAATCAACTTCGGAGTGGTAACAGAACCACCGCTTCATCACACCAAGCTGTTGTTGATTATTTTCCTACAACAGCATGACACTGAGTGTTCCTTACTCGTTTTCTATTCGGACACAAAAAAAAAGAAAAGAGAGAAAAAGCTCTTGTTCTGGGTGCCTTCAGAAAAATCTTGTGACGCCTCAATAAGGAGATGAATATGCAAATTGTTCCGTGACGTCATCTGGCGGGTTGTTCTGACTTCCTGCGCATGCATGAGCTACTTTCCCCTGAAAAAGAGAGTTGACACAGCTCAAACCGTACCCGTACCTGATGGTGGGACCGAGGCGGGACCTGAGTGAGGAGACGGACACGGTGCTCCTGCTGTCGTGCACGTGCTCACCCCTGTCCGCTCGCGCTCCAGCTTTACCGGGAGAGCTCGCGCTGCTCGGTTTCCGGTGCGTTCCGCCCGCCGGGGTTTCGCTCGCCGGGTTCATGCGTCCTCCTCCTCCTCCTCCATTTTCACCCGCATTGTTTCGCTTCGAGTTCATGGCGAAATCCGGCAATCCGACTGTTTACTCGAGATCGATTTTGCTTTTATTATTATTATTATTATTAATAATATTATTTAAAACTATGTTACCGCGATGCAACACAACGCTGTCAACCCATTCAGAATTCCGGTAACGGGTAACGTTATTCAAGCGCGCGATTAATCATTAACCGAGTCGCACAGGCTTCTAGAGAGGCTTCAGTTATTCTAAAACACATTTCTTTTCTAAACAGTAAACAAAACCTGTTTCTTCTGCAGCGTTTCACCATAACAGATCCCACGCCCGAGATGCGACGCGACCCCCTTTTTCCCCCACAATAAAACCGAGAAGGCCACTTCTGACTTCGGATTGGTCGAAAATCTCGTCGCGGAGTGATGACGTCGCCCTCACTGCAGCAACCGCGACCAAAAGTGTCGTTTTATTTCGGCATTTTGTGTATCAGGACATTCTAATAAGCACACTGACTACACTAGCAACTCCGTAACAAGTTAGCAATCAGTCCAATCATTTAAACCTTGACATTATACCGCACTTTTACGTCATCAAAGTGTGCCGTGCGTCACTATGCGACGGAAGCAGCTAGCTAGTGCCTGGTTAACTTGTTAGCCACTAGCGAGTTGATGTAAACAAGCTTTGAAATGAACGTTAGAGAGCAGAGAAACAGGTTAAAGTTTTGCCAGCAGGATTCGCGGTGTAGTTTTAGCATGAAGGTGTTCTGGAGGTTTTTTAGAAACAGGAGAATGTAGGTTTAACTGTGCGGTTCTACACAAACACGGCTAAGTTCTTCCTGTGTGGAATTATGGGAACGAAAAGTTCTGCCTGGTCCTCCAGGCACGTAAAGCCAGGAGGAAGTGAAAGTAACCACGAAAATAAAAGCAAATAAGCAACTAAATAAGTGTGAGACATACATGTGTCATTTAAAAAATTATAATAAACGCAGGACAGAAATGCAACACGAGGGAGAATCCAGATATAAATAAACTTTAATACAAAATATTATTTTATTTCTGCATTTCTTGGTCCAGTCTAATAAGAAATAAATAAATAGATCAATGTAGAAATAAACTAATTCAAAATGTATTTATTGGTTTGACTGTTTATATTTAATAAAGTCATAATATTTGTTAACATTTAATAAATATTTAAAAATGTTTATACATGCATAAAATATGAAAATACATATGTATTTTTTAAATTTAGCTTACAGAGATGTATGAATGAGTTAATTATTTCTGCATTTATTTATGTATTTTTTTTTTTACTCCAGTATAGTAATTAGAAGTACATCAATGAATACATAAATAGGTAAATGTAGAAATAAATAAATGCAGCACTCATTCATTCATCCATTCATTCATTCATTTGTTATGTGTAATACATAACCCATAATATTTGTTATTATTTAATAAGTATAAATATAAATACATGCACAAAATATGAAATATATATATATATATATATATATATATATATATATATATATATATATATATATACACACACACACACCATGCTCTACAGTATTGGGTTCAGGTCCAGGTTTTAATACTGTCAAATCTGGAAAAGTTTATGGGGGTGAATACTTATGCAAGGTACAGTAGAAAAGGGCATTTCTGCCTGTCCCAGCCCACTAGAACGACACTTTTAATGCATCAAAATTCTCATTATTTTTGCAGTAATGTGTGACTCGATTTAACGTCTCATGCTGTTTCATTGTAAGTTCTTCCTTACTGGACTACAGATTTTGCAACATTCCTGTGTACACCCGTCCCAGATCTGTTAGCACGATTAGCATGAGATACACAATTCAAGCACTGCAGAATTTAATGTTTCCCTGCTCTATAATTATGAGCTGATCCGTAGATGCAGGTGAGCATCAAATTTATTTTTCCCAAAAGATGATTTGCTCTGCAGCAACATACCATACCCCCCTCAAATTCCTGAACTCTTGTCACACACCTACTTTTCACCACAAGCCGGACAAGTCTACACAGGTTCGCTAGAATATACTGTATGTTCTCACAAGTCTCTACTTTTACACAAATATGCCTTATCTCTAACCAAATATGGCAGAGCAGATGATTGTGTTTAATCAGTTTTATGGAAGATTTCAACAGAAAAAAAAGAAAAAAAAAAGACAAGACCAGAAGAAAGACTTCACGATTCCAGGAGGGAACATTTGTACAATTTTATGGTCGTAAAGAATTCTTCTTTCAGAGGTAGTCAATTTTATTTTTCAAATATCATCTATCACAATTTAATCATGGTTATCCCACTGACCTAGATTAGATAAATCTATATGATTACTGATGTAATGCTTTCTTAGCAATGCTCTTCACCAAATTTGAGATAAAAGTTCATTTATTTTTGAAAACGTTGCATCCACAAATACAGGAAACTGATCATGGGAACTCGATCTGAAATAATCACAAACGGTCTCGGGGTGGTTGCGTTATGGAGTCATCCACTGTGAAATTTCCTGAACTTCCCAATGGAACTTCCCAGTCCACCAGAAATCAATCCTGGGATTGCATCTCTTGAGCTGACCTAAACGTGATGAGTGATGATGGGGTGTCAAAGTGAGAGTGGAGTCACTAATACGCTTGTACATGATGTAACTGAAAAGCCACTCAGACTTACTACATAATCATAAAGCTGAGTAGAAGCTGTCTTTCACATCTTGCGTTTACCTAGTAGAAGAACTCATGACAAGGAAGTTACTGAGCATTAACATGTCCTTAACACAATCCTCAGCTTTATTACGGTGCTGTCTGTCATCTGTATTCACTGAAACATACTGTTTGTCATCAATATAGCAGTGGAAGCTAATATCATGTTCATGAATAAAAAAAATCAGTGGCCCTAGAAGAGAGACTTGTGGAACACCAAACTCTATTTTTGGAAAATAGGGGTTATGAAATTGGTGGTAATAATTATTCATTATTTTAATCAACTAAACACAAACCCAGTTCATACTTTCACATAAAACATCTGATATGATCTGTATGTCCTATTATAATGTGTATATAAAATATGCTGCATGCTACTGAAATAATATCCTTAAAAATAATGCAGTTGAGATTAATTTGTACTTTTGCTGTGACTTTTATTGTGGACATTTGCTCTAGAAACGTATTTCTTTCTTAATTTGGCATTTTCTTTCCTGTGAACAGTTTCAGAGGCAACAGAGATGCAGATGGAATTATATTGTTGCACTATGTAGGCCTACATTATGTCACTAGCTGCAAATAAAGTCTTATTTCTGTATGTATTCAGGTGTAATTAGTGCAATCGTTAATGAAACTTAATAAGACTTGTGGCCTTTTGTAAATGGGTGTGTAATTGCATCAACTGGAAATTATGGAATTTACAGTAAATACCAAATACATCCCTGTTTTTGGTAGATTACAGAAATGCTTTAATTCACTTTAATCCATAATCCATATCACCTGGCGTGTTTGTTCTTTAAAAAACAGGCAGGTCTGTTTTAACCTTGTCAGCTGCTCGAACTTACGTGATAACGAGAACTAACTTGTTAACTTTCCTTGTTAAATGTAACTATAAATGGACATTATAAAAAAACTGTGTTAGTATTGTTTAGTGCTGGCAGATTGCTGTGAATAAGAGGAAAAAAATACTAAATGTTCTCAAACAGCCAACCTTCTGCCTCTCTCCAGTGAACAAACAACTAACTGTAACTCTGCATCACTAAAGTACAAGCACTATAATAATAATAATAATAATAATAATAATAATAATAATAATAATAATAATAAATCCACATTTTTGGTTCACTTCCTAGAATATTCCAAGCAACAGATCAGAGAATTTTGACTCTGATTCTGAAAACAGTGAAAAAAAACAGTAGTTATATAACAGGAAAAACATCTATCTCTCTCTCTCTCTCTCTCTCTCTCTCTCTTGCTCTCTCTTGCTCTCTCTCTCACACACACATACACACACACACATACACACACACACACAGACACTTTTATTTCATAAACAGAGCAAGGGCCAGGAGTGCTGTACCAGGAGACACCACCTCTCTCTCAAACCAATAAACCTTATATAAAAATATAACATAAATATATTTATTTAAAATTACTGACGAATGGAAGAGAAACCAAACTGAGTGTACAGCTGAGCAGTTGAGGGTTACTTAAGAACAACAGCAGCTCTCTTTCTGGACTTGAACTCCTTTTAGACAACTTTTGGGTCACTAGCTCAGAACACGACTCTACCTGTTCTTCCCTTTTACCTCTTGGTTACTTCTCTGCTGGTCCAAAGTCTTGTGTCTACCTGGCAGCACTTTATTTAATCAAGTTGACGGGAAATGTTTGTGTTTTTGCTGCCCGTAAACATGAACTCGAACTCAATTGACACACTTGATTTAGTACGTAAAGGCAAGTAAAAAGAACTATAAATGATGTGTAGTGGTAGCATTCAGGTCCATAATTATAAGAATTATAAGAATGGTGTCAGGAGGCAGGGACGGGTGCAAGTGCAAGTACACATAAGCTCTATTAGAAAAGCTTGCAACAAATACACAGCATTATTAGGTGAGGCAGGAGTCAAAAACCAAAAAAAGGGCTCAAAAGCAGAATGTCAGAACAACAAAATACAACGGCTTGGTATCGACTGTCAACAAAGACACAGAGAGTGTACTTCTCAGTGATTTACTGCTGTGGAAGTCCTTAAATACCAAGGCTGGGATTGTGTACAGGTGCAGGCGATCAGTTTGATGGTGACTGCGAACGTGACAGAGTTTGTGGGTGTTGGGTGTTGTAGTTTGCGGTTGGCCATATTTGTAGGCTGTTTGTTGACTTCTGGGAGACGTGACAAAATACCACTGTATTAAAGGTGCAAGAGTCAATTTTTTATTTCTCATTTGTACAAGTCACTTGGAAAATATGTTGAACATTCATCATTCATTTCCATACCACTTGTCCTACACAGGGTTGCGGGGGGGAACCTGAAGCCTATCCCAGGGAACTCACAGCACACAAGGTGGGGGACACCCTGGATGGGAGGCCAACCCATCACACGCACTCACACTACAGACAATTTGGAAATGCCAATCAGCTTACAACGTATGTCTTGGACCGGGGGAGGAAACTACAGTCCCCAGAGGAAACCCCCGGAGTCACATGGGCAGGAATGGGGGTGGGTCAAAGAGTATTGTTTGTATGCTAGAATGACAAACAAAACTACTAAAGCAGTGCTTCTCCATGCAATATGTTATTTTATTGTGATTTTCTGTGCAGCATTGTATGTTGACTTTGTTGTAGTGTCAATCGATTCTCCTCTAAATTCCATCTGTCTCTGCAAAAATTGGACAGAATCCTGTGTTTATCTCTGTCACTCTTATCAGTCTTGGTAAAGGTCAGTCTTACTGGAAATTGCTAAAAAAAAAAAATATGTTGTGAAAGTGTATAGAAATCTAAGCCATTTTGGGGGATAAAAAGAAATGAATACTGAGATCTCCGCAAATACAAAACTAGATACTTTACAGTAAGAGGGATGGTTTGCCCACGCACTACCATGAAGATATGGTTATTGTAGGCTGAAATGTAAAAGGTCCTATCTTTATTGATGTACCAATGAATCTGCAGCTAGTTGAAGGTTGGAATACGTTGTCTGATCTTTTTCCAAACTTCAACTGTATCCAATCTTTCCAATCTTCAACTGTGCTCACTGCAGCCTCAGATTTCTGTTTTCGGCTGACAGTAGTGGAACCTGATGTGGTCTCCTGTTGTTGTAGCCCAATAGCCACAAGGTTGTGCATTCTGAGATGCTTTTCTGCTCAGCACGGTTGTAAAGAGTAGTTAATTGAGTTACCATAGCCTTCCTCTCGAACCAGTCTGACCATTTTCCTCTGAACTCTCTTACAAACAAGTTGTTTCCACCCACAGAACTGTCGCACCATTCTGTGTAAACTCTACAAACTGTTATGTGTGAGATTTTCTGAAACACTCAAACTGATACCAAGAGCCATGCCACGGTCAAAGTCACTGATCTCACATTTGATCCCCATTCTGATGTTTGATGTGAGCATTGGCTGAAGCTCTTGACTTGTGTCTTCATGATGGCAGAATCCTATGAAACTTCCTATGAAGTTTCTGCATGACTCTTTTTTTTGTGGAGTGACCTCGACTCCAAATTCCACCTGTGTCTCCAAATACTGGACAGAATTCTATGAAAAAAAAAACATGTGTGTTGTGAAACCGGGCTGTAGAAACTGTATATAAAGCTGAGCCACTTTCGGGGATAGAAGTGGAGCAAATACTGAGACTTCAGACACTTGGCTGATTGTTGGAAGAAAACGTCGTTACAACTTTGTGATTGTACAGATTCCTACTCTTTAAGGTAATTAGATTTTTATTTTATGAACTCTTTCAATACATGCTTAGCACTGTATTTAACGTATTACCCTATCCACCAGGCTACATCCAATTATCATCCCAGTTGTTGGTAAATGCATAAATGTTGCACTCGTACAAATGGAGAGACACGAAAGATGTTGCTCAAAAGATTTTCGCTCAAAATCCTGAAAGCTAAAAATACAGTCATCTTAGTTTGTGTAATTTGATTGTGTCTCTCTCCACAGACTTCATCATGGAGATCCGTGTGTTCAGCCTGGTGTTGCTGTTGGTGTTGAGCACCGGACTGCCTGCTGAAGCCCAGACCTGGAGGGATTTCAGAAATAAGCATATTTACCTGAGGATGCCTGAGTCTAGATGTACCAACGTGATCAAGGGCAGGAGAATCAATCCTACTGGCAGCTGCAAAAGTGTGAACAGCTTCATATGGGCCACAGATGATCAGGTCATTGCTGTATGTGGGAGAGCCGGCAGGCCTTTGGGTGGGAATTTTTATAAAAGCAACAACCCTTTCCCTGTGGTCACTTGCAATCGGATGTCAAGTAACCCATGTACATATTCTGGTCAACAGCGCCCTAAATACATTACAATAGTATGTGAGGGGGGTTTGCCCGTGCATTACCACAGTGAAAGTGATGGTTAATTACATCAAGGCTCTGATTTAAAACGCCAAATATTAGGTGATGTTCTTAAAACTAACGCAATCTCTAAAAAATACTTCTTACAACACTTCTTATATCGATTAATGAATCTCTGAGGTGGTTGAGCTGAAGGTTTTCAGTTCACTTGCTTTGGTGATCATTTATTTCTCTATACTGCTTACACGATACATTTTCAGATGTTCATCCTTGTTTCATCCACTTTAGTGGCATTTTTATTCCTTTTTTTGTGATCTTAGCTCCTGAAATCAGAGCAGTTTAAATTTTTTTTATCTCTTCGACTGAGATCAGTATGATGATTGAAGGAAATGAACATTTGGGGTCTATTATAAAGCCACATGCGATCGCAATGTATTCGATAGATAAGAAAAACATATGGTGTGACACCTGTACAACAAATACATCACTGTTTATTGGTGTGTAATAATATTTCATATAGTCAAACCAAAAAAGCTTTTAAATGTATCATTTCTATGCACGTTAAAATCAATACCTGTCATCTTCATTAAAGCAGATAAAGCATCGCAAAACCATTTTCTCTGCTGTTTGATTTGTAGATTTGTTCTCCATAAAGAAGGCAGGTCAGTTTTACTTTTCTGAAACACACTGAAGCTCGTCAAGTGTATTAGTGATGATTAGACACGAGTAAAGTCAGAACTTATATATATGAATCCTTTGGATATTTTTAGCTTCCTCAAAAGATTCTGTTTGGTTCTTGTTCCAAATCACCGGAACACATCAATCTTTGTTCTGTATTTTGGCTTATTTTGCACCTCAACGCTCAGTTTAGCAGCTCACATCCACGGAAAAATTATCTAATAAATTATTATTATTTTTTTAATGTAAAATCCAATGATGATGGAAATATCGTCCAGGTAAATAAACAATATTATTTGGCCAGAGTGCTTTACACACTCTCTCTCTCTCTCTCTCTCTCTCTCTCTCTCTCTCTCACACACACACACACACACGAAAACAGTTTCATCACTTAATCAGTTGATCAGCAAGTGATGAATATTGACTCAGCTGATGCCTTCAAGAATGAATGCAAATAACTTACAATAATCACATGGTTGTTTGAAACTGTTGTCTGAAAAGTCCCTGATTTGACCATTAGGAAATAGAAAAGATCATTTTAAAAATGAATTTATATCTAAGTTTTGTAGATCCTCCTTTAGCAGCAACAACCTCCAGACATTTCCTGTAGCTGCTTCTAAAGCTGGCACGATGATGCAGAGGACTTTTAGACTGTTCCTCCCAGCAAAACTTTTTCAGTTCATCGATATTTTTGGGCTGTCTCGATTAATCAGCCCTCTTCAGGTCATGCCACAGCATCTCAGCTGGGTTAAGGTCAGCACTCTGACTTGGCCATTCCAAAGCATTTTCTTCTTTTCAGACAGTCTTTAGTTTCTTTACTTGTGTGCTTTGGATCGTTGTCTTGCTGCATCACGCAACCTCTCTTAAGCTTGAGGTCATGGACTGTTGCCCTGACATCCTCCTGTAAAATGTCTTCATACGGTTTTGAATTCATTGTTCCCTCAATATTGCATGACGTCCAGGCCAGGAGGCAGCAAAGCAGCTCTAAACCATGATGCTCCCTGCACCATGCTTCACAGTTGGGATGAGGTTTTGGTGTTGGTGTGCAATGCCTTTTTTCCTCCAAACATAGCATTGTGCATTTTTGGCAAAAGGTTAAACTTTTTCTCATCTGTCCAGAACATTTTCCCCAAAACGTTGTGCAACATCCAGGTGGTTTTTGGGCAAACTTGAGATGTACTGCAGTGTTTTTTTGGACAGTTGTGGTTTCCTTCATTGTGTCCTTCCATTATCACCATTATGGTTCAGTGTTTTTCTGATAGTGGACACATGAACAAAGACTTTCACAGTTTGTAGAGTTTTTGGCAGGTCTTTTGCTTTTAAGTTTGGGTTCTTTTTCATCTTTTTTTCAGGACGCCTACTCCTAGAGAGAGTAGCAACAGTCCCGAATTTCCTCCATTTGTAGACAGTTTGTGGTGGATTGATGAAGACCAAGGGGTTTAGAAATGCTTTTGTAGCCTTTTCCAGCTTTGTGAATTTCTATAATGCTTCTCCTGAGGTCCTATGAAAGTTGATGGGATTGAGGCATGGTTCACACAAGTGCAGGTACACAAATGCGCTATTACAAAAGCTTGCAATAAATACAATAAGTAGAGCAAAATCAGGAACAGGAAACAGACAATCTTCAGAGGATCAGTAAACAGCATTATAAGGTGAGGCAGGAGTCAAAAACCAAAAAAAGGGCTCAAAAGCAGAATGTCAGAACAACAAAATACAACGGCTTGGTATCGACTGTCAACAAAGACACAGAGAGTGTACTTCTCAGTGATTTACTGCTGTGGAAGTCCTTAAATACCAAGGCTGGGATTGTGTACAGGTGCAGGCGATCAGTTTGATGGTGACTGCGAACGTGACAGCGTTTGTGGGTGTTGGGTGTTGTAGTTTGCGGTTGGCCATATTTGTAGGCTGCCTTGACTTCTGGGAGATGCGACGGCGTTGACGTGACAAAATACCACTGTATTAAAGGTGCAAGAGTCAATTTTTTATTTCTCATTTGTACAAGTCACTTGGTAAATATGTTGAACATTCATCATTCATTTCCATACCACTTGTCCTACACAGGGTTGCGGGGGGGAACCTGAAGCCTATCCCAGGGAACTCACAGCACACAAGGTGGGGGACACCCTGGACGGGAGGCCAACCCATCACAGGGCACAATCGCACAAACACACACGCACTCACACTACAGACAATTTGGAAATGCCAATCAGCTTACAACGTGAAGAAAACTACAGTCCCCAGAGGAAACCCCCGGTGTCACATGGGGGCAGGAATGGGGGTGGGTCAAAGAGTATTGTTTGTATGCTAGAATGACAAACAAAACTACTAAAGCAGTGCTTCTCCATGCAATATGTTATTTTATTGTGATTTTCTGTGCAGCATTGTATGTTGACTTTGTTGTAGTGTCAATCGATTCTCCTCTAAATTCCATCTGTCTCTGCAAAAATTGGACAGAATCCTGTGTTTATCTCTGTCACTCTTATCAGTCTTGGTAAAGGTCAGTCTTACTGGAAATTGCTAAAAAAAAAAAATATGTTGTGAAAGTGGGCTGTTGAAAGTGTATAGAAATCTGAGCCATTTTGGGGGATAAAAAGAAATGAATACTGAGATCTCCGCAAATACAAAACTAGATACTTTACAGTAAGAGGGATGGTTTGCCCACGCACTACCATGAAGATATGGTTATTGTAGGCTGAAATGTAAAAGGTCCTATCTTTATTGATGTACCAATGAATCTGCAGCTAGTTGAAGGTTGGAATACGTTGTCTGATCTTTTTCCAAACTTCAACTGTATCCAATCTTTCCAATCTTCAACTGTGCTCACTGCAGCCTCAGATTCCTGTTTTCGGCTGACAGTAGTGGAACCCGATGTGGTCTCCTGTTGTTGTAGCCCAATAGCCACAAGGTTGTGCATTCTGAGATGCTTTTCTGCTCAGCACGGTTGTAAAGAGTAGTTAATTGAGTTACCATAGCCTTCCTCTCGAACCAGTCTGACCATTTTCCTCTGAACTCTCTTACAAACAAGTCGTTTCCACCCACAGAACTGTCGCACCATTCTGTGTAAACTCTACAAACTGTTATGTGTGAGATTTTCTGAAACACTCAAACTGATACCAAGAGCCATGCCACGGTCAAAGTCACTGATCTCACATTTGATCCCCATTCTGATGTTTGATGTGAGCATTAGCTGAAGCTCTTGACTTGTGTCTTCATGATGTTATGTACTGCAATGCTGTCACACGACCAGCTGATTTGATCTTTAAATGAATCCACCACAGTCTGTGACCTCGATAAAGCTTTTACTGAAAGTGAGTGAGTGAGTTTCTGCATGACTCTTTTTTTTGTGGAGTGACCTCGACTCCAAATTCCACCTGTGTCTCCAAACACTGGACAGAATTCTATGAAAAAAAAAACATGTGCGTTGTGAAACCGGGCTGTAGAAACTGTATATAAAGCAGAGCCACTTTTGGGGATAGAAGTGGAGCAAATACTGAGACTTCAGACACTTGGCTGATTGTTGGAAGAAAACATCGTTACAACTTTGTGATTGTACAGATTCCTACTCATTAAGGTAATTAGATTTTTATTTTATGAACTCTTTCAATACATGCTTAGCACTGTATGTGCTATTAAAGGTCACCTTTTATAGCAACACAATACACACATTATCCAATATCTATGAATACAACTCTAGAAAGAAAGACACTTACTTGTGGTCAGATTCAGGCTACATCCAATTATCATCCCAGTTGTTGGTAATATGAACTGTATTTATGAAAAATGTATACCACAGCCTCTTGAATTCTCGATTCTGATTGGTCAGTGTTCTATAACAGCAGCTCTGACAGTAGTGCAGCTGCAACTCACAGGTTTATATTAATATGTTATCATTTATATGGTGACAATATACACAGGGGCTTGTATCGCTCCGCATAAAAACGTGTGTAATTGTTGATATGGCAAAGTTTTTTAAGAGGATTATTTAACATAAAGCTGCACTTAACAGCAAATAATATACAAATGGTCTTTAAATATCCCTCATAATCATGGCATTTAGGACTGAAATAAAAAACAGCAACCAATTCTCTGAAGGGGGAAAGGACATGAGAGACACGAAAGACAATCACTTCCGCTTTCACTCAAAATCCTGAAAGCTAAAAATACAATCATCTTAGTTTGTGCAATTTGTTTGTGTCTCTCTCCAGAAGCGTCATCATGGAGATGCGTCGGTTCGGCCTGGTGTTGCTGTTGGTGTTGTGCGCTGCACTGCTTGCTGAAGCCCAGCCGCCTGCTGTGGCGTACCGCTACAGTAACTTCCTGAATCAGCACGTTTACGCAGGCATGACCAAGACCATGTGTGACAGTGTGATCGGAAGTAGGGGAATTGAAACTGTGCTGCCTAATGGAAAGCGCAGCTGCAAAGAGAGGAACACCTTCATACTGGCCAATTCTAACTTGGTCAGGGCCGTGTGTGGGAACGACCCGAGGGATTATACACAGGTTTTCCGTGTGGTCACATGCACACTACACAGTGGAGAAAGACCACCACATTGTAAATACAGAGGCAAGGAGGACAGGCGATACGTTACAATATCATGTGAACAGGGCTGGCCTGTGCATTATCCTGGAGACACGGTTGCTGTAGGCTGAAATTTTCAAAAAGTCATATGTTTAGTGATGCTCATAAAAGTACTTATCCAATCAATCTGCAGCTAAACTAATGTTTAATGATCCTGAAATACGCTGATTGATCCGCTTTTTTTTTTTACTTTAGTGAATCTCTGAGGTAGTTGTGTTGAAGCCAGAAAGACATTTTAATCACTTGGTTGATCTTTTATTTCTCTGTATTAATTATCCATTTTCCAGATGTTAATCTACATACGGTTTTTGTTCTGATGTGTAAGACATTGCGGTAATGCAATTTTTAATTTGGATGGTCTCAGGGAAAAAAAAAATTTATAACTAAGATATGATTTAAATGTGTCATTTCTATTTTTTGCTGAATCATGTGAAGTCTACTTTCAATTTTCTTTATCAAAGCAATAAAGAAATGCAGTTTTCTCTGATGTTTTATTTCACTTGGTCTGTTTGCTCTTTAAATCATATCTTAAAATATTAAATATGTCAGAGACTCAGGACTTGTATTTATATTCTGGTTACTGTGACAGCGACACCAAGCGTTCAAACCGAGAACGTGGTGGTCATTGGGTTCCTTACAGCTCGACAATCAACACTAAACAATACACTAAACAATGCACTGAACAATAAAGTGCAAGACAAAACAGCACGTGAAAGAAACGTGCATTAACACCGCAGTCAGTTCAAGAGTAAATGTGCAAATGTTGCACTTGTACAAAAATCTACTGAAACCAGTAGCAGCAGTAAATAGACGTAAGTAGAAGTAGATCAAAGTGACATCTTACTCAGGTAACTGTGAGGAGTGATGGATATTTACTTCCTCTAAACAATGTCAGTCAGTGTTATAGATTTAACAAGTGAATATGTCTGAAT
>CM041001.1:15672924-15703394 GCA_022985145.1 Pangasius djambal | reverse complement strand
TGAAACCAAGGAACCAATGAGAAAATGACACAAAGACAAGGGTAACACATGACAAGATCACATGTGGGGCAAGGAACATATGGGAAATGGAGTGCAGAAACAATAGCAAGAGTCCGGGGTGGAGTGCCCTCTAGTGGAGTTCATGGGCACTCCAGCTGGGAATCGTGACATAGCCCCCTCCCTAAGGAGCGGCTTCCAGGCGCTTCTCAACAGGAATAAACATGAATCCAGGAGGGAGGTGGAGCGGAGGTGGAACAGGGGGAGGGATGGAGGGCCAGGCCCGTGAAGGGGAACATGATCTGGAAAATGACATGGACCATGGGACAAGACCATGGGTCATGACGCAGTGGCAGACTGTGGAACAGTGGAGGCCCAGGGGACCACCAGGTCAGATCCAGAGGAGCATGGAGCCATGGGGGAGCAGGCAGAGCAGGAAGCTAAGGGCACCAGGGCGGAGCAGGCGCCGCCGACGGGCACCAGGGCGGAGCAGGCGGAGCCAACGGGCACCAGGGCGGAGCAGGCGGAGCCGACGGGCACCCCAGCTGAGCAGATGGGTTCGAAGATCCCCACGGCGGAGTAGACGACCACCATAGCAGAGCAGAAGAGAGCAAAGATCCCCACAGCAGAGCAGACGACCACCATAGCAGAGCAAATTTCCACCAACATAGAGCTAACGAGGCAGGTGCACACCAAGGCTGATCAGGCGGGACTGGCACAGAGAGGTTAATAATGGCCTCCGTGGTTGAGACAGGACAGGCTGAGAGTTCATAGACGGCCTCCTTGGCCGTGACAGGGCAGGCGAGGAGCTCAGAGACGGCCTCCTTGGCCATGACAGGGCAGGCGAGGAGCTCAGAGACGGCCTCCTTGGCCGTGACAGGGCAGGCGAGGAGCTCAGAGACAGCCTCCTTGGCCGTGACAGGGCAGGCGAGGAGCTCAGAGACAGCCTCCTTGGCCGTGACAGGGCAGGCGAGGAGCTCAGAGACGGCCTCCTTGGCCGTGACAGGGCAGGCAAAGAGCTCAGAGACGGCCTCCTTGGCCATGACAGGGCAGTCAGAGAGTCCACAGAGGGACTCCTTGACCCTAACAGAACAGGCAGAGAGTTCAGAAGCAGGTGCCGCCAACTCAGGAGGTTCTGCAATGGAAGCTGCCACCTCGGGAGTTAGAGTGGGCTCTGGAGCAGACTCATGGATTGGAGCGGGCTCTGGAGTGGATTCGAGGACTGGAGCGAGCTCTGGAGCGGATTCGAGGACTGGAGCGGGCTCTGGAGTAGGCTCAGGAACAGATTCACGGACTGGAGCAGACTTGGGGGTAAATTCATGGACTGGAGCGAGAACAGAGCAGTGTGTAGCCCAAACACACAGGATGGCAACCGCCATTACAGGGAGCACTGAGGACAGAGGAAGTGTCTCTGTGACGAAAATGACACAAAGACAAGGGTAACACATGACAAGATCACATGTGGGGCAAGGAACATACGAGAAATGGAGTGCAGAAACAATAGCAAGAGTCCGGGGTGGAGTGCCCTCTAGTGGAGTTCATGGGCACTCCAGCTGGGAATCGTGACACGTACTATTCAAGTTGTTTAAACAGGGGACTAGTTGGAGGAATTCAGATTAAAACATGCACAAGAACAACAACAGCTGAAGTGTGAAAAACACACAGAAGAAAAGTTCTGCAATGGTCGACACGAGAGAAGCTGCTGAAGGTGTAAAACCACATGGTAGTTTTGAAGACTAAAAAAGTTCAACGCTGCAGCAGCATTTGCATTTAGATTAAAGTTCATAGGATGGACATGTATATATATATATATATATATATATATACATACACATATACACACACACACACACACTCATGCTCTGCGCAGTAGTTTAGCTTTAGCTCCTGGCTCATTTCTTATTGTTTTAACATCTTCTTGACTGGGACTTTTGATTTGTAGATTTGTTCTCCATAAAGAAGGCAGGTCAGTTTTACTTTTCTGAAACACACTGAACCTCGTCAAGTGTATTTGTGATGATTAGACACGAGTAAAGTCAGAACTATATATATATATAAATCCTTTGGATATTTTTAGCTTCCTCAAAAGATTCTGTTTGGTTCTTGGCCCAAATCACCAGAACACATCGTCCTTTGTTCTGTATTTTGGCTTAGTTTGCGCCTCAACACTCAGTTTAGCAGCTCACATCCACAGAAAAATGATCTAATAAATTTTTTTTTTTTTTTTTAGATGATAATTTTCACCAGTGAATTTGTATAAAATTGAAGGTGCTTGAAGAAAGCAAGTGCAAAAAGCATTAACCGCACAGAAGCTGACAAAGCTAGTGGTTAACACCTCCCGGTGATGGAGAGAGAACCATGTGGTTCAGCGTCAACCAGCAGCTACCGCTTTCAGCTAACTTTCAGAGTTAAAGAATTAGTGCTGGATTTTGACACCGAACCCTTTTCCTGTTATCTGAACATCAGGTTACCATGTAAATAAGCGATGGATATTTTTTCCCAATCCTCAGGAATCCTGATGTGCTTTGGGATGCCAGAATATTTCCCTTTTCCTTCACACATTCAGATTCAGATTCTTTCAGAGCGCAGTTAAGAAGGTTTAGTGTTGTTGAATTATATTTAAATATACACTAAACATATATATTTTTAACACTGAATACCATTATTGTCATTTATAAGAAAAAAATATTAAAAATTTCATTAATGTTGTTGTTACTATGAATATTTTTAAATTTAAATAGCTATAGCTATTAAATATCTATATACAGAATGTGTGTATATACATACATATACATAAATATATATATATATTATTTATTATATATATACACACACACACACTAATAGCTGTAGTTATTAAAATAATTGAATAACACTGAAATTTAAAATTTAAAAAAATTAAATAGTTACAATATACTGGCTAAACGTGAGAGTGTGAGCTACAAGCCAGGTCCATGTGCTCTGCACCTAATAAACATTTTGGTTTGGCTATCTGTAGCTTGCTACTGATATTTAGCTATAGGCAAAGCTACAGCACCGAATCTAAGCTATAGATGCATCACTTTACATTTTCCATCATTCTTGAAACATCTGTATTCTATGAACCATTGGAAATAATTACATTGTGACACGTTTTTGGCAAAAAACATCCTGTTTTTCATTATATTTCCACACATACTGAAAACCAGTATTATGCGATTTCATTTACTTTCATAATAAAAAGAAAAGAAAATGGAAAAGAACTGAAAAAAAAAGACAGAATGTGGATTTCATCGGGCCCTACGTTTGTCATGGAGCCGTACTATTCAAGTTCTTTTAACAGGGGACTAGTTGGAGGAATTCAGATTAAAACATGCACAAGAACAACAGCTGAAGTGTGAAAAACACACAGAAGAAAAGGTCTGCAATGGTCGACACGAGAGAAGCTGCTGAAGGTGTAAAACCACACAGTAGTTTAGAAGACTAAAAAAGTTCAACGCTGCAGCAGCATTTGCATTTAGATTAAAGTTCATAGGATGGACATGTATATATATATACACACATACACACACACACACACACACACACACACTCATGCTCTGAGCAGTACTTTAGCTTCAGCTCCTGGCTCATTTCTTATTGTTTTAACATCTTCTTGACTGAGACTCTTCAATCCTCTCGTGCCGGTAAGATTATTTATCTTTTGCTCCTCAACACACACATTTAATAGGAGGAAATGTTGAAATGTTGAGGAGAGAAGTGTTTCATGAAAGCTTTCTACAAATACAACACTAGAAGAAAGAAATTAATTGGCAATACGACATTGTGTTCAGATTCCTTCATTTTTGAGGTAAATATTACGGTTTAATCCTCTCGTTCACTACTTTCTGATAGAAAGAAACAAGAAAGTGTTTCTTGTTTTAGCATTTAAAGTATTATCATATCAGGCTACATCTTATCTTCATCCCAGCTGTTGGTAATATGTATTTATGTATTTATGATGTATTTATGAAAAATGTAAACCACAGTGTTGTTGAATTCTCGATTCTGATTGGTCAGTTTTCTATAACAGCAGCTCTGACAGTAGTGCAGCTGCAACTCACAGGTTTATATTAATATGTTTTCGTTTCTATGGTAACAACATACACATGGGCTTGTATCGCTCCACATAAAAAAGTGTGTAATTGTTGATATGGCAAAGTTTTCTGGAAGGAGATGTTTATTTAACATTAAACAGCACTTTGTAACATACCAACATGGCATTTAGGATTGAAATAAATAATCAGCAAGTCAAATCTCTTAAGGGGAAAGGACACGGGAGACACGAAAGACAATCACTTCCACTTTCGCTCAAAATCCTGAAGGCTAAAAATACAATCATCTTAGTTTGTGTAATCTGTTTGTGTCTCTGTCCAGAAGCGTCATCATGGAGATCTGTGTGTTCGGCCTGGTGTTGCTGTTGGTGTTGAGCACCGCACTGCCTGCTGAAGCCCAGACCTGGGGGGATTTCAGAAGGAAGCACATGGGCATGCACCATAGGTGTACCCAGGAAATCGTGCAGAGGAGAATCAATAACAATGGCACGTGCAGAAACATGCACACTTTCATACTTTCCAATGATCAACAGGTCATTAATGTGTGTCGGGGAGCCGGCACGCACGTTGCTAGGAATCGTTTTGAAAGCAACCAACCTTTCCCTGTGGTCAATTGCCATCTGATTCAAGGAGCTTACCCAAACTGTACATATAACAATAACCCGAACACTCAAACAATAATAGTAGCATGTGAGGGGGGTTTCCCCGTGCATTATGGCCTAGAGTGAGCTGGTTAATTACATCAAGGCTGTGATTTAAAACGCCAAATATTTGGTGATGGTCTTAAAACTAACGCAATCTCTAAAAAATACTTCTTACAACACTTCTTATACTGATGAATGAATCTCTGAGGTGGTTGAGCTGAAGGTAGAAGGACAATTCACTTGCTTTGGTGATCATTTATTTCTCTATACTGCTTACACGATACATTTCCAGATGTTCATTCATCCACTTTAGTGGCATTTTTATTCCATTTTTTTGTGATCTTAGCTCCTGAAATCAGAGCAGTTTAAAATGTTTCATCTCTTCGACTGAGATCAGTATGATGATTGAAGGAAATGAACATTTGTGGTCTATTATAAAGCCACATGCGATTGCAATGTATTCGATAGATAAGAAAAACATATGGTGTGATTCCTGTACAACAAATACATCACTGTGTATTGGTATGTAATGACATTTTATATAATCAAACCAAAAAAGCTTTTAAATGTATCATTTCTATGCACGTTAAAATCAATACCTGTCATTTTCATTAAAGCAGATAAAGCATCGCAAAACCATTTTCTCTGCTGTTTGATTTGTAGATTTGTTCTCTATGAAGAAGGCAGGTCAGTTTTACTTTTCTGAAACGCACTGAACCTCGTCAAGTGTATTAGTGATGATTAGACACGAGTATAGTCAGGACTTCCAAGGAAAAATGATCTAATAAAATTATTATTATTATTATTTTTAACTGATCATTTTCACCAGTCAAATTATGTAAAATCCAATGATGATGGAAATATGGTCCAGGTAAATGAACAACATTATTTGGCCAGAGTGCTTTACACACTCTCTCTCTCTCTCTCTCTCTCTCTCACACACACACACACACACACACACTAAAACAGTTTCATTACTTAATCAGTTGATCAGCAAGTGATGAATATTGACTCAGCTGTTGCCTTCAAGAATGAATTCAAATAACTTACAATAATCATCAAAATGAATTTATATCTGAACCACTAGATGGCACCACTGTGTACATCAAGTCACAAACATCATGAAGACCAGCCAGAAGAGGATTTTCACTGAACTGCCATGCTCGCTGTTCTTAAATATATATGTGCAAGCATTTGGGCTTTGTGTACGACTGTTTGAAAGAGAGCATACAGCTATGCGCAATCACAATCTGGAAAAAGTAAGTGAACCCTTGAGTTTTGTAGATCCTCCTTTAGCAGCAACAACCTCCAGACATTTCCTGTAGCTGCTTCTAAAGCTGGCACGATGATGCAGAGGACTTTTAGACTGTTCCTCCCAGCAAAACTTTTTCAGTTCATCGATATTTTTGGGCTGTCTCGATTAATCAGCCCTCTTCAGGTCATGCCACAGCATCTCAGCTGGGTTAAGGTCAGCACTCTGACTTGGCCATTCCAAAGCATTTTCTTCTTTTCAGACAGTCTTTAGTTTCTTTACTTGTGTGCTTTGGATCGTTGTCTTGTTGCATCACGCATCCTCTCTTAAGCTTGAGGTCATGGACTGTTGCCCTGACATCCTCCTGTAAAATGTCTTCATACGGTTTTGAATTCATTGTTCCCTCAATATTGCATGACATCCAGGCCCTGAGGCAGCAAAGCAGCTCTAAACCATGATGCTCCCTGCACCATGCTTCACAGTTGGGATGAGGTTTTGGTGTTGGTGTGCAATGCCTTTTTTCCTCCAAACATAGCATTGTGCATTTTTGGCCTTTTCTCATCTGTCCAGAACATTTTCCCCGAAACACTGTGCAACATCCAGGTGGTTTTTGGGCAAACTTGAGATGTGCTGCAGTGTTTTTTTGGACAGTTGTGGTTTCCTTCATGGTGTCCTTCCATTATCACCATTATGGTTCAGTGTTTTTCTGATAGTGGACACATGAATAAAGACTTTCACAGTTTGTAGAGATTTTGCCAGGTCTTTTGCTGTTACGTTTGGGTTCTTTTTCATCTTTTTTTCCAGGGTTGCCTGTTGTGCTCTTGGTGTGAGCTTTGCAGGACGCCTACTCCTAGAGAGAGTAGCAACAGTCCCGAATTTCCTCCATTTGTAGACAGTTTTTTCTAATGGTGGATTGATGAAGACCAATGGGTTTAGAAATGCTTTTGTAGCCTTTTCCAGCTTTGTGCCTCTTTTGTGCATCATGCTCCTAAGGTCCTGTGAAAGTTGATAGGATTGAGGCATGGTTCACACTCATCAATTGTTCTTGAGAAGAACAGAGTTGTCAATAACCAGACTTTGGGCGTCTTTATTTAAAGGGCAAATCACCTGCACGACCCACACTTCCAATCTCATCTCCTTAATTCAAACATCTGACTCCAATTTGCTTTTGAAGAAGCTTAGCACAGAGGTTCACTTCCTTTTTCCTGCCTTTTTCCTCTACACATAAAATATTAGTGATCCATAGTGACTATTTGGCAAAACCGTGATCAAAGAGGACAAAAAAGCACAACATGCATCCATTTACTTCCATTTCTATAGACATTACTTGTTTAAATATTGGATGGTTTTATCACATTTGCTCATCTTTCAGTCATCTTAAATCATTTCTGCAGATGTGCAGTGTTTACCAAATTGCTTGGTTTTAAACTTTCCAAACATTTTTTTTTGAGGGGGGATTTTTTTTTCAGATTTGTCTGTTTCAGAATTGTATCATGCGACACAGGATCTGAGCAAGAAATAGACAAGAATACTTCAACACAAAATCCTCATCCAGAGAGCCGGAGCTCACGGTGTGTAAAATTGGTTGACATGTTGGAATTTTTTTTTTTAAGAATATGTTTTTCTTAATTTTGGTTGAAAATTAATTACATAGGATTGTTTTTGTGGTGTTTAGGTCTACGAAAGGCCAAAAACTCTTAGCTAGTGTATTGAGTGTTCCTGACAATCTGACATGTGACAAACAATGTCCTGTCTGCTCGTTACTGTACTCTTTAATTAATGAACATTTATTTTCTTTGAGCAGATCATAATTTACCATTTAATTATTTATAATTTTTGAACAAAGAAACAAACACATGGGAACTTTCAAACATTCCAGCTGCGAGTGTATGTCTGCATTTGTTCAAACATTATCACATCACATTGCAGTACGATGGCAGCCGGATGAGGAAGGGACATAAATATGCACACCCTTGCAGTGTTATTTCCTTTCACAGCAACAGATAGTATTTTGGTCCATTTAAGATATGTACATGTAAATAGTGAGCTTTAATGAAGTAAGGATCTGGTAACTGCTATCATCGCTAGCCAGAAGAAAGCTCCATCTTCACATATACAATTACTGCTGCGTAGAACATCGACTCGCTTTTGGTGTCATCACTTTATTATAAAAGTTACACGTAGACTGTTGGCTTACGTGACAAGACTACATGTTACTGAGCTTTTGCCTGACCTTGTTCCCTCTTGAAGATGCTTGAAGAAAGCAAGTGCAAAAAGCATTAACCGCACAGAAGCTGACAAAGCTAGTGGTTAACACCTCCCGGTGATGGAGAGAGAACCATGTGGTTCAGCGTCAACCAGCAGCTACCGCTTTCAACTAACTTTCAGAGTTAAAGAATTAGTGCTGGATTTTGACACCGAACCCTTTTCCTGTTATCTGAACATCAGGTTACCATGTAAATAAGCGATGGATATTTTTTCCCAATCCTCAGGAATCCTGATGTGCTTTGGGATGCCAGAATATTTCCCTTTTCCTTCACACATTCAGATTCAGATTCTTTCAGAGCGCAGTTAAGAAGGTTTAGTGTTGTTGAATTATGGGTATTTTTATCATCGAAAAACATTATTGTCATTTATAATAAAAAATAATATTAACAATAACATTAATGTTGTTGTTACTATAAATATTTTTAAATTTAAATAGCTATAGCTATTAAATATCTTTATAAAGAATGTGTGTATATACACACACACATATATATATATATATATATATATATATATATATATATATATATATATATATATATACACACACACACACACACACTAATAGCTATAGTTATTAAAATAATTGAATAACACTTAAATTTAAGATCATTAAATAGTTACAATATACAGAGAGAGAGAGTAGATATTATTGTTGGTGTATAGAGATTGGTGTACAATTTTTGTTAATTGTATGATTTATTTTTCATTATATTTCCACACATACTGAAAACCAGTATTATCTGATTTCATTTACTTTCATAATAAAAAGAAAAGAAAACTGAAAAGAACTGAAAAAAAGGATGCGGATTTCAACGGGCCCTACGTTTGCTACGGAGCCGTACTATTCAAGTTCTTTTAACAGGGGACTAGTTGGAGGAATTCAGATTAAAACATGCACAAGAACAACAGCTGAAGTGTGAAAAACACACAGAAGAAAAGGTCTGCAATGGTCGACACGAAGGAAGCTGCTGAAGGTGTAAAACCACACAGTAGTTTAGAAGAGCTGAGTATTAAAAGTTCAAAGCTGCAGCGTTTGCATTTCGCTTAATGGTCATAGGATGGATGTGTATATATATATACACACATATACACACACACACACACACAGACACACACATGCTCTGAGCAGTACTTTAACTTCAGCTCCTGGCTCATTTCTTATTGTTTTATCATCTTCTTGACTGAGACTCTTCAATCCTCTCGTGCTGGTAAGATTATTTATCTTTTGCTCCTCAACACACACATTTACTAGGAGGAAATGTTGAAATGTTGAGGAGAGAAGTGTTTTATGAAAGCTTTCTACAAATACAACACTAGAAGAAAGAAATTAATTGGCAATACGACATTGTGTTCAGATTCTTTCATTTTCGAGGTAAATATTACGATTTAATCCTCTCGTTCACTACTTTCTGATAGACGTCGTGTTTCTTGTTTTAGCATTTAAAGTATTATCATATCCATCAGGCTACATCTTATCTTCATCCCAGCTGTTGGTAATATGTATTTATGTATTTGTGATGTATTTATGAAAAATGTAAACCACAGTGTTGTTGAATTCTCGATTCTGATTGGTCAGTTTTCTATAACAGCAGCTCTGACAGTAGTGCAGCTGCAACTCACAGGTTTACATTAATATGTTCTCGTTTCTACGGTAACAACATACACATGGGCTTGTATCGCTCCACATAAAAAAGTGTGAAATTGTTGATATGGCAAAGTTTTCTGGAAGGAGGTGTTTATTTATTTAACATTAAACAGCACTTTGTAACATACCAACATGGCATTTAGGATTGAAATAAATAAACAGCAAGTCAAATCTCTGAAGGGGAAAGGACACGGGAGACACGAAAGACAATCACTTCCACTTTCGCTCAAAATCCTGAAGGCTAAAAATATAATCATCTTAGTTTGTGTAATTTGTTTGTGTCTCTGTCCAGAAGCGTCATCATGGAGATCCGTGTGTTCAGCCTGGTGTTGCTGTTGGTGTTGAGCACCGCACTGCCTGCTGAAGCCCAGAACTGGAGGGCTTTCAGAAATAAGCATATTTACCTGAACATGCCCGAGTCTAGATGTACCGGCGTGATCAACGACAGGGGAATCAATCCTGGTGGCAGCTGCAAAAGTGTGAACAGCTTCATAAAGGCCACAGATGATCAGGTCATTGCTGTATGTGGGAAAGCCGGCAGGCCTTTGGGTGGGAATCTTCGTGAAAGCAACAACCCTTTCAGTTTGGTCACTTGTAAGCGAAACTCAAGTAACCCATGTACATATTCTGGTCAACCGAGCACTAAATACATTACAATAGCATGTGAGGGGGGTTTGCCCGTGCATTACGAAGGTGAAAGAGGTGGTTAATTACATCAAGGCTGTGATTTAAAACGCCAAATATTTGGTGATGTTCTCTATCCAATCTCTAAAAAATGCTTCTTACAACACTTCTTATACTGATGAATGAATCTCTGAGGTGGTTGAGCTGAAGGTAGAAGGACAATTCACTTGCTTTGGTGATCATTTATTTCTCTATACTGCTTACATGATACATTTTCAGATGTTCATCCACGTTTCATCCACTTTAGTGGCATTTGCGTTCCATTTTTTTGTGATCAGTGACTATCTGAATCAGATCTGAAATCAGAGCAGTTTAAAATGTTTCATCTCTTCGACTGAGATCAGTATGATGACTGAAGGAAATGAACATTTGTGGTCTATTATAAAGCCACATGCGATTGCAATGTATTCGATAGATATGAAAAACATATGGTGTGACACCTGTACAACAAATACATCTCTGTTTATTGGTATGTAATGATATTTCATATAATCAAACCAAAAAAGCTTTTAAATGTATCATTTCTATGCACGTTAAAATCAATACCTGTCATCTTCATTAAAGCAGCTAAAGCATCGCAAAACCATTTTCTCTGCTGTTTGATTTGATTTATATACTGTATATATATATATATACACACACACACACACACACACACACACACACACACACACACACACATGCTCTGAACATTGGTTTAGCTTCAGCTTCTGGCTCATTTCTTATTGTTTCAACATTTTGTCATTTACCTTTGATGCTTTAACAATTGTCTTCTTGGACTGCTTTTGGGTTTTGTTTAAAGGTTTTGATTATTCTTTCGTTTATCCTCTGATCAATTGTGAATGATCATCATCTTTTCTTATTAGCCTCTTGAGTGGGACTCTTCAATCCTCTCTTGCTGGTAATATTATTTATCTTTTGCTCCTCAACACACATTGAATAGGAGGAAATGCTGATTCATCTTTGGATAACAGGGAAGTACAACTAAATAGTACTATAAATAAAGGTGTCCTTGGTCATTCAAACACAACCTTAAACCTCTATCTGGTAGGAGTAATATTGTGAAGACTTTGTGAGATTGTGGATAAAGGGTTAAGCATTCGTGCATTCGTGAGTGAGGCATGATGTTATTCTAGACTAAACAAGTTGTAGGATGCGTTTTAGTATTTTTAGAATAAAAAGCAGTATATAAAACTGCACTAACTCTGGCTTGAAATCACGTAGCAATTGAAGTTTACATCAGGGCATCTTATTAAATGTTAACATTGGCTGCATCACACCACCCCATTTGTGTCTTAAGGCCCTCTTTTTTTGTTCTTGAAGCTGGGTCACAGAACAGGCAAAAAAGGTCATCGGAGCACTCGATACATTACAATATCATGTGATCAGGGTTGGCCCGTGCATTACATAGGAGACTCGATTTTGTAGGCTGAAATGTCAAAGGTCAGATGTTTAGTGACCAAAGAATCTGCAGCTAAACTAATGGTTAATGATCCTGAAATATACTGATTGATCCGCTTTTTTTTTTTTTACTTTAGTGAACTTCTGAGGTGGTTGTGTTGAAACCAGAAAGACATTTTCTTTCAATCACTTTGTTGATCTTTTATTTCTCTGTATTAATTACATTATACACATTCTGAGATGTTCATGTTCATACGTTTTAATTCAGATCTGTAACACACTGGGTTAATGCAACTTTCGATTAGATTGGCTCCTGAGATCCGAAAAGAGCAGTTTAAAGTGTTACATCTCGTTGACTTTTTGAGTTCTGTATGATGAGTGAAGGAAATGAGCATTTGTGTGATCGCATGTACTCTATGGATATGAAAAACACATGGTGTGATGACTGTACTACAAATACGCCACTGTTTATTGGTATATCGTGAGATTTTATATAATCCCACCAAAGAAAAAAAAAACAGGTTTTAAATGCATCATTTCTACAGACTTTGCTTGTAAAATCTTCATCAAATCAATAAAGCATGGCAAGACCATTGTCTCTGCTGTTTGATTTGTTCTCTATTGTTCTCTATAAAGAGGGTTTTACTGTACATTTCAAGATTTCTGCAAAGAAACTAGAAAAATGACACTCGATTGACCGGACCAGGAAGGAAACATCTTTTGTAATTGCACAGATTCTTAATACATATCCAGGTCATCTTTTATAGCAATCAAATTTGTACTGTTTACTGACAAGTACATCATATACACTCTCTTTTCATCCTCTCACTTACTGGTCATCATCAAAACGAAACCTCGAGTATTAAGCGATATCGATAACCGTTTGATATTGTTTTCATAAAAAACGACTAACCTTTAAAATGTTTTTTGTTTGTTTGTTTTTTTAGGAAGCACTTCACAGTTAAGCTCTTTCACACAAACATCACTTGCGATGCAAATATAATAAATATAATAATGTATAAATATAACAAAATTCAAGCGCAACAAAAGAAAAACATTTCCAGTTCCGAAAACAAATTTCTCTCCCAAATCCAATTCCAATCTTTGCCATTTGTTACACGAGCCAATGTCCGATCCACATTTTTCTGCTGTTATTGACCCTACTGTGGACCCAAACCATCAGAAAGAAGAGAGGACCAAAGGTTTATGAGAGAGCCATCACCAGAGGGAGGCAGAGAGCAAGCAGTGATGTTGCTATCCCCGTTTTCACCACCAGAGGGATCTAGAGAGCACTGTCTTAATAATAATCACTGGCAATCAGTGTCCCCTGTGTCTGGGTTTATTTAAAGGTACAATAGTTGACTTTATTACTATTATTATTAGTAGTCGTAGTAGTAGTAGTAGTATTTCTTACTTGTACAGATAACCTGGAAGATATTTACAACATGATAAAAAAATACACTGGTTTAAGCCATGACCTCAGCACAAGTGTACTAAGTGGCTGAGAAATCCCTTTTGGAAAACTGACTTCCGGTCCGGAATGCTTGTTTGTGTTTGGATGAGCCTCTTAGGAGGCGGAGCTTTGTGAACATGGGAGGGAAATGTTCAAATCTTGAACCCACCTGAACCCACCTGTTAGAGACCTAATCTTACCTGGTGAACCTTTAAGGAGAGCTCTCCACTCACTCAGTGCTGTCTTGAGTCAAACTTGCTCTGTGCTGGTGGCTCAATTCTCCCCCCGTAACACTGTGGAATTATCTCCGGCTTCTCTCGCCAACTCTCCTTACTGAGTGGAGTTCTCATCACGGAGCAAACCCTGCAGATGCAGCACGGTTTTATATCAATGTTTCATATAAAATTTCATTTACTACAGTAAAAAAGCCATAAATGTAAATAGATGGAAATAACAGGTGACTTTTACGTGCCATTATATAATAGTCCAGTTGGCAAAATCTTACAGAGAATTTCTTTGGATAGCTTCTGTAACTTCCTTCAAAGACTCTGTTGGTCGTTGATTCATCAGAGAGTTCCCCTTAAAGAGACAAAGCAAGAGAGAAGTCTCAGAATATGCTGACAAACATGTCGCTTAACTTTAAACATTTTCAAAATGTCCCACATATACATCATTGTATAACTTTACAAATGTCTAAGTAACAAAAAAAAATTGTTAAAAATTATTAGTGTGCTTTTTTAAACCAATAAAAAAAAATTATTTTAAAAAATTGCGTATATTTAAAAAAAAATGTAAGTGCCAAGTGTTGGAAAAATATTTTGTGTGTTAATAGTAGACGTGTCGTTGCAGTTACACCTTTCAATCTTCCTGTAAAGTCATTTTCACCAAAAAAAAATCTGATTAATAAATTAACCCGAATAGTTTATTGGTGCTAGTGGGATGAATGCCGAGACACCGTTGACACCATCTTGGAAAATAGATCTTCAGTGGAAATTTGTTGTTGGTGTTACTGTCACTGGGCCTGTGCTTATGACACCAGTGACAATTAATAACTCCAGCAATTAAATTAAAGTAACGGCACCACATTAGATCAAGATGGAGAATAAAGGTTACTCAGTGAAAGAGGATTTCATTACAGTCACACCCCGAAGCAACAGTATATTTAGAAAGCAATGACAACAATGCATGTATATAGTTAGACAACTCCTTGGCATTCAGCTGGGGGTTTAATCATTTTTAATAGCCGGCCGTGAGCTTGTGTGAATTGCATCACTGACGGAAATGTGGTTCTGTGGTTAATACCATCAGTAATTTCAGCATGCTGTGGTTGGAGTGCATTAAACAGTTACTCAATCACATTCTCAGACCATGACATATATACACACACATATACACTAGTTCACTACAAAACAGTTTAATCACTTGCTTCATGAATATACAGCAAGTGTATAAAGAACCGAGAGTAATCAGAGGTCTCTGTTTTCCATGGAAAGTCCAACGATTGCATTTCCTCGTCCCAATTTCACCCTTGGCACCACTGAGTCACTCGAGTCACAAACATCAAGAACAGTCAGAAGAGTGGTTTTTTTTTTGAATGGCCTCGCTCTCTATTTTTAAATATAACATCTTTGTTGTCTTTGAGCACTGCGTACAACTGTTTGAAAGAGCGCCGACAGCTAGCTTGCCTTGACTAGCCGATACGAATGACCATTGAGTGTTACGAAAGCAATGTGTGGCTGGAATTCCAGTTTTATAGATTTTTAAAAAAAAAAAAGACACAAATATTTTGTGTCATTTTATCCAAACATGTAATAGTCCAAGAATTTCGTATAAAGAATAAAACATTTAGGGCATGCTGTTATATGAAAGTAGGAAGCGGAGTCACGGTTACCACCCTGAATTATTTTCCTATAAAAGCATGTCTGGAAGTGTTTTATTCCTCCTATACCAGCAATTTGCTGAGAAGGACCCATCATACATTTTATGTATTTTTATTCACATTTATTGTTATAGAACGTCCACAAAACAAGTTAGTTCCTGTTCGTACTTATGCTATAGCAGCTATAAACAGTCGTTCCCTCACCAGCCTCTCTCTCTCTCTCTCTCTCGAAGTAAATAAGACAAAAAATATAAACGCAGCTTGTCATGTTACTGAGAAACTGTAAAACGTAAACTCCGCTGTCTCTCGGAAAACTTAAAGCTACAGCTTTACCTCTGAGTGTTACAAAGCGCTGACACTGGAGACTCCTTCCATAAATGTTTAATAAACATCTCCTTACAGACAATTAATCAACACCATCTGACCAATCAGAATCGAGAATTCAACAGCGCTGTGTCACGAAGAACTGGGATTCATAATATGAAATTCATTAGGCAATTTTTGTTTCCTTTTTAGACCCAGACTCAGAACCAAGCTGTTCAGCTCTGCCCCCTAAAGGCTACCATGTGTAATGTGCTCACCGCAATTGCAATTCAGTTTTTTTCCCCCCCAGTTAGACATCATGCTAATGAAAAAAAATACCAGTTTATTTAAAAAAAAACAACAACAAAAACAAAAACCAAAACAGAAAAAAACACTGCATGGTTGATCGTACATTGCTCACGCTGATCAGTTTTTTTGTTCTGAACCCTTTGGCTCTGATGGGTCACACTCCAGCCAATCAGAGGGTCATATTGTTATAGGGAAAAACAAGCTAAGTGTTTTATGATTGATGGCAGAACCACAGCGTTGTTGGTTCTGTGAAACTCAAAGTATAAAACTATAATCAGCGGGGACAAGCGCTGTGCGCAGACGAGTACATTCATGGGAGATGGTTTTCACTACGTAGGTTGGAAAAAATTGAAGAAAATATATATATATATATAAATCTGCTAAATCATCATCAATTCATTTCTCTCTTACAAAGGTAACAAAACTTCAAGATAAAATACTTCCACAAAAAGAAATATATATATATATATATATATATTTTAAAATAATAATAATAATAATAGTAGCAGTAGAAATCCACAAAAAAAATCACATACAATTAATACTCAAACAACACTGTAACTAAAGTGCTTTTGTACGCAGACATTCCAGTAAAAATCTTTCAAGCAACAGTTATTAGAGATCTCTTGCTTTGTTCTTCCTCTCCCTCAGAGAATCACGTCGGTTCCTCGGTTTGCTGTCCGTGTTGGAGTTTTCCGGTGCCTCCTGCACCACCAGAGCAACAGCGCTGACACGATCGCTACCACCAACACCACCGCTGCTCCGATGAGCACCAACTTCACAGTGAGCTTCGTCTCGGAGCTGCTGGGCTCGAAGCGGGCGCACGAGGAGCTCGTCCGGGTGCTGACGCCTGCCCTGTTCACCGCCTCCACGCACACCTCAGTGCCAGGAGCTATATCTCCCAGCTCCATCATCCTCCTATTCTCTCTCGCGTCACGCGCCTCATCCTGACCCTCCACCTGAACGAGGTAGTGCGTGACCGTGGAGGATGGCGCGCACCACCGTACTACCACCATTCCCCTGCGTTCTAAAGACAGACTCCAGAGGGTTGGAGTGTCCGGAAGTTCAAAGGGGCCGCTGATCCCGGGGCAGGAGCAGGACAGAGTGAGTGCGAGCTTCTGACACGGCTCCTGCTGGTCCTTGCAGGAGTCGTACTCGCAGGGCGGAGGCGGAGAACCCTTGGTTTTGTGTGTCGTGGTTTCTGTGCTTAAAGTTTCCTCATTGTAATCACTGTAGTCTTCACCGGGACTGAAAAAACGCGGATTGGGAACGCCGGGTTGGTGGGTGGCATTGTGTGGTGGTGATGATGATGACGATGCTAACATGGAGGAGATGAGTAAAGTGATGGAGAGAAGGAGTGGAGGAGCAGGACACTTTCTCAACATGGTGTCTGTAAACGAAGAATGCAAGCAGTTAGGACACAACAGAAGAACTATAAACATATTCATATCACGTGATAACGCATTCCTAAAGCATTACACAATTTCTTATAATTATTTATGAACATGCCTTATACTTTATAGCTCTCTTTGTTGTCGGTATAACGCGTTATAAATGGTGTTCATAACATGTTGCGCCAAAGAAACTTTGTAGAGTGCAAATGATCAGGAAGCTTCTGAATGAAAGTGAAATAAAACAGCGGAAATGAAATGATAACATGTTTGTTGTTACATTTAGGTTTTAATGCCATGCGTCTGTCGATGATCTACACACAAATGAAGTTAACGGTGGGAACATAAAGCAAAATGAGCCTGAATTTCTTTGATGTTGGTGATATAAACACTACTTATAATGCATTCCGCTAACAATTTATTCAATTCATTATTATTATTACTGCTATTATTCCTTGTATAACAATTATATCACAGTGTATTAATAAGTCATTATACATATGGTCTCTAAACCAAAAGATTCAAAGAAATTCAGAAGTATATTTATATGCAAGTCATTGCTCGCATGCCTTAAGCCCAGGAGAATACCCACTAGAGAAAAAACGCTGGAAAATGAATGACTCTTTGTGCCTCATTAATAACCCATAGACCACAAATACGTTTTATATATGGAGGGAAAAAAAAAAAGAAGACATCCGCTAATGTTCATGAGATGTCGAGATTTCTCAACATCTACCCATACAGAGCATTGAACAAAGGAGGGGGGAAAAAAGACATTTCAGGGTTCTCTGATGTATTTATTTTTTCCCCCAAACATGAGTTAAATGTTAAGTCAAATTAGATATTAGCTCATTTGAATACATCCTAGAATGCTTAGCATTCTTTAGCAAACTATGAAGAATCATGATCAAAATGTAAAAAAATAAATAAATAATAAAATTTTTAAAAAAGTACATCCAAAGGTGTATGGATGTTTCTGGTGCTTAGTTTTTGCTTTTCTATGCTGTTGAGAACTTCAGTCAGTGTGTTTGTAACATTTATGCCACATTTTGCAACACAATCCAAACAGTTTAGAGAAAGCAGACACAAAGAGCATGGCAAATCCAGCCCTAAAAACCAGCACATGTTGAGCAAGAAAGACAGCCGTGTGTGTGTGTGTGTGTGTGTGCTTTGTATTAGAAAGCCACATGCAGAGCAAACTGTGTATTCCAGACAAATTTGCAGTTTTTCACTACTGCTTGAAACCTGAAAAAAGTGTGACTGCTGAGTAAAAAAAAAATATAATACAGAAAAATCACTAAGTGGCAAATGATATTGCAAGTTTTGTAGAAGAATTGAGTCGCTTTGATATTTCGAAGCTATATTGCAAAAGTGGATTATTATCTCAGTCGCCTCACTATGGACTGATGCTATCTAAATAAAGGGGTTAAAAGATTGCCTTACCTGTGTGATTATAAATCCAGGCAATCTTCTGTTCCTGTGTGTGTATGTGTGGTGAATCTGTCTCTCTCTCTCTCTCATTCCAGCCTTTATAAACATCTCCAACTCCCCAACAATCGCCTCCTTATTTTCCTCCTCCCTCATCTCCCCCTGAGCCCTCCCTCTCCCTCTCCCCTCCACTTCTCTTTCTCTCAATCCTCTCACCGTCACACTCCAAATTTCTGCACTTAGCAGTGCACCCAGTGCACCGTGTGTGTGTGTGTGTGTGTGTGTGTGTGTGTATGGTGATTAGTGCTGCACTGAACTCTGGCCTATGTGAATCATTTAAACCCACATTCCTGTGCAAGTAGCAAACCTGTTGCTACATACCAGAAGTTGATAAGCAAATTTACACTGTAATTATGTCTTTATTTGTATTCTGAGTTTTTCTTTCACCTAATACTTTTGAAATATTTTTTGCAATTACACATCTATAAATAAATAAGTTGATAGATAGATAGATAGATAGATAGATAAAAGTATAAACTATATACTATATAACAACAGCTTCATATCTAATCTCTCGTGTTAGCTAGCATGATAATAATGCTAGCTGAATGCTAATACAAATTGCCATGATAAATACAAGGTGTACGCTGTAGCAGATGTGGAAGCAGGACAATGTAAAAAACCCTGCAGATACAGGTCAAGAGCTGTGACCGTGGCAGGATTGTTAGTGCCAGAGTGCCAGATGGGCTTGTTTGAGTATTTCACACAAGCAATCTCTAGGGTTTACACAGAACGGTGGGAAAAACAAAAAACATCCAGTGAGTGGCAGTTCGGCAGGCAGAAATGCCTTGTTTGATTAGAGAGGTCAGAGGAGAATGTCAGAATGGCTCGAGCGAACAGGAAGGCAAAGGTAGCTCAGATAACCACTCTTTACAACCGTGGCAAGCAGAAAAGCATCTTAGAATGCAGAACATGTTGAACCATGAGGCAGATGGGCTACAACAGCAGAAGATCGAATCGGGTTCCACTCCTGTCAGCCAAGAACAAGAATCCGAGGCTAGAGCGGGCACCGAAACTGGACAGGTGAAGATTGTAAAAAAAAAAAATTAAAAAAAAAGATGAAGCGATAATTTCTCAATCTTCAACTGTCTACTTTCGGTGAGCCTTTAAGTATTACATTAAATGGAAACTTAGGCAAAGCACAGATACTTAAAAAAAACAGACTGAGGCACAGGAACAAAGTAATAGTAGGAGTCTGGAATGTGTATCTTAAGGCAGAAATGGTTTAGTGGGATGAAATGAGGAGTCCAGTATAAACTTTTCACAGTCAGATGCCACTCTGACTGTAAAACAATTCATGGACGCCCTCAGTATTTCTGAACCGTCCGTCCATAGAACCCATTTTTCCATCAAAATTGTGATTAAATTCCATTTGATATTATTTTATCCTTTAGACTGCTAAGAATTTTGCACAGTGTTAAACATAAGTGTTAAACAAACATTCTCCTTGAAGTCTGTTAGATTTCAGGGTGGAATGGATCATAAACCATAAACATACAACATAATACCACAGTTTTCTTGATTTTCAAAGAGGACATTAAATACCATATTCCACTGGAACAGCAGAGGACATATTGAATGACTGGGTTAGAGAATTTTAATAAGGAGTATCACTCAGTCTTCAGCAGTTCAGGAAAACAGTGAGGTTTTCTCTCATTTTCACATGGTGTTTTTGTTCTTTTAAAGAACGCCCCTGTTAAAACACCCATGAATGAAAATAACAGCACCTGGAAATGTTTTGGTGACAAACTCTGGAATGCACTAGAATTACTGGTAGTAGTTAATGGGAGAAATTCTCAGCAATGCTGCATGGCTAATGACCCTCACTCATCAGGGTGTACTGGAATTAGCTGGCTTTCACTCTGCCAGCGTGATAAGAAAGAATAGAGAAGCCAAAAGCACTACCAGTTACGACCAGGCTATGACTCAAGTTCAGCAAAATGGTTGGTATCAAGTTTCCACCAAATTGGTATTCTCACTTTAACAAGGCCATGTAACAGTGCACAGATATAAAAGTTACATCTGCTAAAGGAGCTTTCATGCTAGGTGTTTCCCCCCCCCCCCCATAAAGTGACATCAAGTGTTTTTTTCTGACCTCCTGACCATCGAGCCGCAAGTATGGAGGACAAGGAAGAAAAACAAAATGGAGGCCAAAGTGAGTCTTGATAGAGAGCGAATATAAGAAGATATTTAACGACAAAAATATTTTATTGCTAATATTCCAACTAAAACTGTGTGTATATTTGAGAATTTCTCCGCCGCACGATGTAACGTCCTACTTTAACTCTAGCTACATTTAGTCGAATCACACAAGCAGCTCAAACTCTTTTGATTTTCTGCCTCCAATCATCAGTTATCATCAGTTACACCAATCTTTATTTCATCTGCATTACTGATAATAATAAATCTAGTGTAGAAAACAAGTTAGGCTAGTGATTTAGCTGATGGTTTTCTCACTATGTAACCTGTTGTGGTTAATAAAAAAGAAAAAAGAAAAAAAAAAAGCTTGAGCTGTGTTTATTACTTGTACAATAGCTAAATCATGCAGGAAGTGGTAACATACATCAGACATGTCATTTCCCCCACACGTCATTGTGGCAAAGTTTTTGATTGATTAAGAACTAGAGGAATTTTTTTACTTCAGCTATTAGAGGAAGTTCTTGCAGTGAGGGTTGCCACACTGACTCGAAGTTCGCACGCTAATCTCGTTTGACTCAAGACTTCCGTTTCAGTTCCACAAAGAACTCGGCTACAGTTTGTCTGTACGACTTAACAAACTGAGTCTGGTTGGCATTTCCTGAAATAAGTGTAGAGTCAAGATCATTCTTCCTGTATATAGTAGAGACTTGCGAGTATTTAAAGTAATACACGGTGTATTTTGTTGTGGAAAACTGATTGAATGCGTCATCATCATCATCATCATCATCATGTCTACCTCACTGTTCAATTCCTAAGTGCAAAAAGGTGATTTTCTAAAACAGCGTTTATATTAATGCACTCGTTCTCATACTTTATCTTTTCTATAATAACAGCTTGATTGACAGCCAGCTATGTTTTTTTCAATCACCTTCCATCGACCCACATTACAGACACCGAATTTATAGCACTTTAACAGCACATGAAATACAAAATGATTACAACAATACATCAGTGATGAAAGCTGTTGCTGCCCAGAAGGTGGTCATTGTAGGTCAAATGCTTCATTGAGCAGCTTTTGTTGAGTGCTGGGAAAAAGTGGTGAGCTGTACATGAGGTGGAAGGAGAGAAAAAGAAAGGGATACTGACCCAGAGAGAAAGAGAAGTGATGAAAGTGCATTGGGGTGTGAGACACACTCTTTCAGGGAGCACATTTAGAGAAGAGACAATGCTGAGCTGGATCAGATGTTATCAGATAACCCCGCCTGGAACCACTCCTAGATCGGGTCCAGGAGTGTGTCATAGCACAGAATTGGTATGTCTCATACCGTGTCATACCACATCACTGTGGTCTCACTTATGTGTTCTGCTGTATCATTGTATTGGTACGTGCTACCGAATTAAAGATTGGTATCATCAACTTGTGTGGAAGTATGACTACCAGCAGACTTCATGCAATCCTGAAATGTTTAAAATGATGAAGCTCTAATGGAAAAGCTGGGTGGTCTAAGCCCAGAACTCTGTGTGTGTCTGTGTTTGTGTGTGTGATTGTATGCTAGTAAATGTTTTGTCTAATAATTAAATAACTTGTTTATGTAACAATGTTTTACAGGCCTCATGCTGATAATATTTGCCATCTTTTGTATATCTAGAGGGAACAGTGTTTTCAGTGTGTTGTGTGGAAACACTCTTTTACAACACAATACGATATGATATATGATACATTTATGGCATTTGGCAGACACCCTTATCCAGTGTCAACTGAGCAGTTGAGGGTTAAGTGACTTGCTCAAGGGCCCAGCAGTGGCAGCTTGCGGGTGCTGGGATTTGAACTCATGACCTCCCAACCAATAGTCCAACATCTGAACTGCTGAGCTACCACTCATCACGATACCCTGATTCTGCTACGATATGATTATAATACAGCTCGTTTGATCGCTATTTATTTTTACGCAGCATTTCAGTCCTTTCCTTTCAACGTGTTGCATCAATGCACATCGACAGATCGTTACACCCCTATGAGCAACATGTTTCCATTCCAGAGCCATTTTGACATTGTTGTTGTTTCAGCGCTGTTCTCAAATGTCTATTCATTCTTGCCAATGCTTTTCTAAACAGAATTTGAAACCAAGAACACTGAATATCAACAGTGTATCAGTGGGCGAGTGTGAGCTGGTTTGTCTCACAGCCATGAACTTTCTACATAGACTTTGACCAAGAGGCCTGTTGTAACACACGAACACACACTTACCAAGCCCCAACAAAGGGGGCAAATGAACATGCTTAAGGAGGAGTACTTTGAAAGATCACCTGGGATATTTCCTGATATTTGCCCACACAGTGTTCTGTGCTTACCAGAATGGAATGCTACTGTTTTTTGGTTTAACTTTCCTTGAACTGTGCGTTGTGACACAATGACAAAGCAGGTAGTGTTTGCTGCCTCACAGCTCCAGGGTTCAATCCTCAGACTCGGGCTTGGGTTACTGCCTACTACGCATGTTTTTGTGCGAGTTTCCTCCCGGAGCTCAGGTTTCCTCCCGCCTTCCAAAAACATGCCGGGAGGTAAATTGGTGACTCTAAATTGCGTGTGTGTATGATGCCCTGTGATGGACTGGCGTTCCGTTCAGCGTATGTCCTCAGTTGCACCCAGTTTTCCCGGGATTGGCTCCAGATCCACTGCAACCCTGACCAGGATAAAGCGCTTACTGAAGATGAATGAATGTATGAACATGACATCACAAGTGTAAATTTGAGAGAGTGTAGATTTCACTCAGAGGAAAAACTGTAAACGATTAGGTTTAATAATAATTACTTCTGAAGTAGGACAAATCAGTTGCCTCTGCCCTCTTGGCTGGCTCCCCAAAATACTAAGTTAAGTAGCAGCAGTGATTTGTTTTGGGTCTGTGGCTACACTGTAGTTAGGGATGATGGACAAAATGTTATTTGGTCAGATTGAATAGTACTCGAGGTTCTGCTGCATATAATGCCTGGGCACTTTTGGCTTGGACCAGTGACAACTTCCCCAACTGTCTCTCCATTATTGCAGGGTTTATTCTGAGCTGGATCACAAGCTAAAAGATAATTGCTAGTTAACACTGCACTGAAGTGCATAGTAGCAGAAGTGTTAATTTGGCATAATTAACTGACCTAAGGATTGGACTGAACTGAAGAATTAGTTTGAACTTCGCAGGCACTTGATGAACTTATGCATCAACAAGATTTTTGAGTTGGATGTGGGAGCTTTTACTCAGAAGCAGCTGAAAGATCATTTTTTATATAGAGGTTTGACATTTGTGTGTCATTACAAGTCATGAAAGTTCAACAAAAGCGTGGTCAGTTACTCCAGGTGGAGACTTTTAAAAATCTTTTCGAAAAGACACAAAGTAACCTTGCACGATTCGCTCCACTGACCATAAACCTGGATCAATAACGGACAGTTGATGTGGTTACATAGTATTCATAAGCAATCTCTTAGTTTGTATCAGAATCTACCAGAACTGTATACAGCCTTTAAGCACAGACATTTCCACAAAGCAGAAATCTGGATTTACATTTAGATCCCTAATGAGCAAACCAGAGGCGAACCAGAGTGAAAAAGAAGCCCATCCGCTTCTGGGTGAGATCATAAATCATTACACTATACAGGAGTGGAGGAGTAAAGATAAACAGTACTGAATGTGTTGAAAGGATCGGTTTTTATGATTACAGCAGCAGCTCTTGGGAATAAATCTACACTACCCAGATGAACATATCGACTGAAGCAAGGGGGAGACTGGCATTTTTGTAATTGGAATTGCACAAAAGAATTCAAAATACCACATAGCTCAACAGGTCTTGCCATTCCACATTGGCAAGAATACAAAACTAAATCATTTCCATGTTAACCCCGCCAGCCTTCTCTGTAGAACCATTTCTCCACTGGCATGTAAATACCATCCAATATTTTTTCTTTCCCCAGTCTTCTGTCTCAAAGTAGACAGCTGTACGTCTTCGCCAAGCCATATAGCGAGTGGCACTCCCAGGGGAGTGGCGTCGTTTCTGTGAGAAAGCTGGGTTGTTGGACAGATGGACGTGGAGAAGTCCGGAATATTCCCAAGTCTGGAAATAACCCTGGAGGATATGAACTGTATGTCCAATTCAAAGGAAGATGTTAAATTAGTAGACAGTGCTAAGGCCCGACGGGACCCATCTCAACTTCTAGAATGCCTGGGGTACGATGGAAACTGTTTGGGGGACATTCGCTTTGAACACAAGCCAATTCAAGCCATATTTAAAAGCAGAAAAAAATAATTTACTGCTTGTTTCTTGGTGCGTTCTGTGATCAGATTGGTCCAAGGGAGAGATTTATCTCTTTTTATGAGCATTTCTTTAGAAACTGAACAGAACTGTCTCGTGTTTATGTATCACAGTTCTGTCTGCATGTTTTTGAACTTACTCTGTGTATGACCCTTCTCAATCTTTCATTACTTATTAAATTCGAGCTTTCGACTCCTTCCTTCCTTCCTTCCTTCCTGTCCTTCTGCACATCTGTCTCCCTCTCTCTGGTTCCCCATTTTTGTTTCCCCCTCCGTGTCAGCACATCTGTGAGCGGTTAGCTTGTGTGTGTGTGTGTGTGTGTGTGTGTGTGTGTGTGTGTGTGTGTGTGTGTGTGTGTAATAGTCGGGTGCAGCTGTAGGAAAAATTCTTCCATTTTACACATCCTGATCCACTGCTGGGATATGAGATGCTGGGCGTAGTCTGAAGAGTGTGTGCTGTGGGGTTGACATAAGTATTACAGAATGGGCGTTCGGGGTTACGTGCATGAGTCTGCGCATTAGTGTGGACCACGTATGAGTACATTTTTCTGGAATATGAGAATGATGAATTGTGTTAGTTTGGTCCAATACTGCTTTTAACACAGCCTCTGTAACTTCTCAGATCCTTTTTGACATCATAGTGTCTAAAACTTGATCAGCACATTCAGTTCTTGAATGTAGAAATTACTCCACCTAAATGTAGCAACTTCACATGCTAGACAAATAAGACTTAATTTAGTTTAGTTAAAATGACTGTACATATCGCCAGGGAAAACGTTCATCTATATTGTGCTTATGATGAAAGTGACCACTTTTGCTGATCCGTACTAAACTCTGAAACTATGGAATGAAGGATCCGGATTTCGATCCTGAGCTCGGGATTCACATATTCTCTGTGTACATTTGAGTTTCCTCCAGGGTTCCGGGGTCCTCTGACCTCCAATAAAAAACATACCGGGAAGTAGACTGGCTATGCTAAGTTGCCCCTAGGTGTGAATGAGTGTTTCAATGCGTGTGTTGGTGCCTAACGATGGACTGGAGACCCATTCAGGGTCTATTCCCAACTCATGTTCACTATTCCCTGGATTCTCCGGATCCACCATTACCCTGACCAGGATAAAAGCGCTTTCTGAGAATAAACGAATGAAATGAAAAATGAAAAGGTGAAACAAACTATCAGAAACAGGGAAGTGTGAGTCATTAAGGAGGAAAACTGTGTTTGTAGTTGCTTCTGGTGACAGACACTGAGATAATGGGCTCGAACAAAGAGAAAAACAAAACTTTAAACAAGTAAAGAACAGAAAGTAAGAGTAAGGTGCTTTACTCCTTAAGGGAGTGTGAGACATATGAGGCTAATTATAAAGGCTGATGGTTTCATAAGAGTGTGATTAGGAGGGAAGCTGTAAGCAGTGACAGAGTTAGACATTCATTCGCAGTGTGTGTGAATGTGTGTGAGGGAATCATACTAGGACAGGGGGTTTCATTATGTCGGGGAACACAGACAGCGACACTGAGACAGAGACAGACAGAGACAGAATCACACACCGTGCTGACAGGCTGAGGTGTGCCGATCCGATTCATTCAGTCTGAATCATGAGGTTGCTCTTTCTGCGCGCACACACACACACACACACACACACACACACACACACAGAGAGAGAGAGAGGTAATACTTCCTTCTCGCTCTGGAGCCGTGCCATAAAACATGTACTATGACCTAATAAGCGTGTATTACACTATACATTACACTCACCAGCCACTTTAATAGGAACACCTGCCCTTTCATGTATTTATCCAATCAGCTAGCCTTGTGGCAGCAGTGCAATGCATACAGGTCAAGAGAACTTGAGTTAGGGTTGACATCTATCATCAGAATGGGGGAAAAATCTCAGTGATCTCAGTGACTTTGATGTTGTTGGTCTGAGTATTTCAGAAACTGCTGATTTCCTGCGACTTTCACACAAACCAGTCCCTAGAGTTTACAAAGAATAATGCGAAAAAACTAAAAACATCCAGTGAACGGTGGTTCTGCTGGCCTTGTTGATGAGAGAAGCCAGAGCTGTATGGCTACAGCTTACAGGAAGGCTAAGGTAAATCAAATAACCACTCTTTACAATCGTGGTGAGCAGAAAAGCATCTCAGAACACACAAAGCCTTAAGGCGGATAGGCTACCACAGCAGACCACATCAGGTTCCACTCCTGTCAGTCAAGACCAGGAATCTGAGACTACAGTGGGCACAGACTCGCTCAAACTGGACACTTGAAGAACGTGCGCTGTTTATGGAGCAGATCGGAACCATTCTCATTCTCCCTCAGTGGCTGTTATCATTTAGCAGGATGCTGATTATTGAGGATATGAAAAGTTTTGTTTTGTTTTTTTACTGCCAACTTTAATGATAACAGCACAGCATGCAGTGCACAGGGCATCAAGTGCTGCATTCCTGTCTTTTTTTCTTTTTTCTTTCTTTCCCCCCAAAGTCCTGTGATAACAGTAACCAATACACGAATAGTGCTTCAGGGTTCAGGGTCTTGTTCAACTGTGGCTCAGTGACAGTGCTGGGATTTGAACTCACAACCTTCTGATCGCTAGCGCAGAACATTAAGCACAGATCTGCAAAAGTTGCTACATGAATAATATTAGCACTCGGACACATGCTAACCCCAGAGATAACAGAACAGCCAGTGACGGGAGGTGGGAGTGAAATTCCTCGCGGATTAGTTTCATCGTCCAAACTACTGGAATTTGTTGTGTGTTTTTACTGCTTGGGAAAAAATGAGCTCAGAATGCAGTTATACCAGACACACTTGATCATGTAAAGTTTATATAAAAGGTCTATCTATGGATGATGTACAGTGGTAGCTCCAAGGTCGTGAGGATTCTAGTCATCTTCATTATTAAGCTTTGGGATCAAAACATCTGAATGGTCCATCTTTCTGTTGCAAGGACAAAACACAATCAGGCTCCATGGAATGCACTCTGCAGTTAATGTGTCACTTCCTAACCACATATGAACAGCAAATTTCCACTATTTAATTCATTTCTAAACACCATGAGTAAGTAACACTGAATCTGTGCTTTAATATATAAGAATTTAATTGGTATTTCCCAGAATGACGCAGTTCCGAAAACCACAGCAGCGCTCCAGTAAGAGCGTTAGTGGCTTTGGGGAAGGGAAGTGAACTCACTGATTTCATAGTAACAAAGGAGAAATCAGATTTGTGGCAAAATAATATACATTCAAAAACATTAGAGTGGAAAACAACCCCATAGTCAGTATGTTTGAGAAGATGTATTTGTATTTGTTTAATCATGCTGCTTCCTTACTTCTTCAAATTCTGTAAAACATTTACTAAACTTCATGGATCTTTCTTTCAGTTTGTTCATCTTATTTCTGTATTTCTGTGATTATTTTTTTTGGGTGTGTGTGTGATCGTGACTAGAAGTCATATGTTGTATTTCACTGTCTATATATTTTGCAAGTGATATAAAAATATTTCAGATGTATTATGTACATCCGTAAGATTTATTATATAAAATAACCTGTTGAACAAAAAAAAAGGTAAATTTAATTTTTTCTTTCAATTTTGTATAATCAGTCTTAATCACATATTTTACATAATAGACTATGACTGGAGCTCCTTATTAATGATTTTTTAAAATTACAAATTTAATAATTATAACTCATTAAAGTTCAGCTCTACATGTGACCAGCAGGGGGCAGCAGTTCAACATCAAGAGAACATTCACAATCAGTAAAACTTCTCTCATAATTACATACCAGCTCAGCTAATTATCAGCTCTGAACACACACACACACACACACACACACACACACACACACACACACACACACACACACACACACACACACACACACACACACACACACACACACACACTTTTTCCCCCTTTATGCTATATGGTAAAGGAACACAATTTAGGTTATATAATGACTTCGATCACACTGTGCTGAAGGTGATGATTAATTTTCTGACAGTAGCACAGCTGCAAATCACAGGTTTATATTAATGCACTCAATCTAATATGTTATTCCATGGGCAACAATTTACACAGGAACTTGTACAGCAGACACGCCATATAAGAGAATATAGTTTTTAAAGTGTGTAAATGTTGATAGGGTAAAATGTAAGGAGATTTTTTAAAAACATTTTTGGAAGGAGTCTCCAGTGTCAGTGCTTTGTAACAGTCAGAGGTAAAGCTGTAAATAAGCTTTCCCGACATCGTCAGGACAGAGGAGAATAAACTTTGCCGTTTCATGACATGACAAACTGCATTTTTTAACATTTTTAAAAAAAATAAATTTCAAGAGAGAGGGGGGAAAAAAAAGAGAGGCTGGTGAGGGAACGACTGTTTATACCTGCTATAGCATAAGCGAGAAAAGGAACCAACTTGTTCCATAACATTATAAGAAACTATAAATGAATAAAAAAAATTTTTTTTTAAATGCACGAGGTTCTTTAATTAATATAAATTGTGAGCGTTGGAAAATTGCTGTGGTGTAAGAGAAATTAAACATTCAGGAAATGCTGTTAATGAAAAATAATCTTCGAAGTGGTCACAGTAACTCCAATTCGTGTCAGGCTGCATCAAATGACCCCATCGTTGATTATTTTCCTATAACAGCATGCCATCAAGTGTTTTATTCCTAATATTCTGTTGTTGTTGGTGCAGAGGTTTGTGTGAAAATGTGTGCGTCACACTTCCTGGAATAGATTTTACCCAAATAATCATTCAACACCAGTCTTTTCTGTAGAAAAACAGACAGACGCACGCACATGCACAAACACAAACACACAAACACACACCTGTTATTGACCATGAGTGTTGATTCGAAAGGCCACTTAGTGCATTCCTGATCTATCTGTTTTTCATGCACATTGCATCTTAAATGCTCCCTAGCCTCCATCACTGTCGGTTTCTGACCACAGGGCTGCTGTTGGCTGGAAATTGTTTTGTTTTTTTCCTTTTTTCAACCCGGTAGTGGCACTGATGTGTTTAAAACCCCAGTAACACTGCAGTACCTGATGCACTCGTACCAGCAGCACACACCACCATTTCACCGTCACTGCTGTTCTGAGGATGTACATTGACCCAAGTAAAAGGTAGTCCAATGGTGGTCCCTGCTATATATATATATATATATATATATATATATATATATATATATATATATATATATATATATATATATATATATATATATATATATATATATATATATATATA
>CM041001.1:15568682-15639059 GCA_022985145.1 Pangasius djambal | reverse complement strand
AAAAAAAAAAAAAAAAAAAGAAACTATTGCGAAACTGGAGGGAGTTGGCTCACCTATACGAGGGTGACTACAGGACTTCCACACATTTAGTCAAAAACCCTACTCTAAAATGACATGAAAATATATCTAATTTGAATACTAAGTTTGGATATTTAAATTACCACGTCTATCCCTAATTCCAGTAAATACCTTTTATTTGCAGTTCAACTTGATCATAAATCAGTTTCACCTTTTTATCCTAAATCTACTTCCAGATTTCTCCAAAGCTGATCTGCGACAGGGTCTACTGTTTAAAGTGCTATACAAATAAACCTGAATATCCAAATTGGCAACACATGAAGTGTACCATTCATGTACCTAGCATGTTTACTTAGAGCTGTGTTCCCTTTTGTACGTATTAAACAGCCAACATTAACAGCATCCACCTTTACCAGATGCACAACATGTTATGTAAATGGCTATGACACTCAAGTACTCTCCACTTCATCTTGGTCACCATGACATCTCACGTTTGATGTCCATTTCACGTACCACCATTCAATAAGCTCTCTCCATCCTCCCACCTTTCTCTTTCATGTCCACCACCCCAAAACTAATTAGAAGTGCTTCACTTTATTTAACCCACCACCAGACGTTAGGCTTTTTTTTTTGCTCAAAATGGTACGGACTGAGGGTCACGATAATAGTACCCCTGTTCCATAGGACATTCTGGACATGGAATTGGTCCATCCAAAGCAAATTTTCTAGAAAATTCTCTACTTCAAGAAATACGATAAAACTCTTAGCTGTCATTTGCTTAGCCATCATGATCTTGGATGTTCAACATGATCTTCATATTGCAAAACAGGATGGTGGAGGATATAGTTTACATTTCTGGATTTTGGTAAAGACTCACATAGCTCCAGCTTTCTGCAGGTTGTTTACATTTATGGCATTTGACAGTTGCCCCATATCCAGAGTAACTTACAGAAGTGAAAGAACATTACATTTTACACAACTGAGCAGTTGAAGGTTAACAGCCTTGCTCAAGGGCCCGGCAGTGGCAGCTTGGTGGTGATGGGATTCAGTAGTCCAAGGACTTAACCACCAAGTTATATTTTGCAAGTGCAGACCACATCTTCAACTAAATAACATGAAGACTAATTGTGGAACTGTAAAAAGTGGGGAGAACTGGAGTTCTGGGCACCTCTTGCATATGGCCAGGCTACCCACTAAGAGTTCTGAGGTAGGAGCTTCTGGCATGGTCATTCTCATGGTCATTCTCATGGTCATTCTCATGGTCATTCTCTCCAAGATCGGTTATTCCAGAACTCAATTTTTACATTGAGAAGAGTCTTATGAACAGTGGTCCAACCCAACCCAACCCAACTCAAGCTTGAGCAGTTAAAGGGTTTACCCAACAGTGCCTAAGACTTATACCCACAACCTTCCAGTCGCTGCAGAGGCATAACTCCTAGGCTACCTCAACTGGAAGAGTTGTGACCTGTCTGCAGTCTTAGTGCACTTTGAGGCAGAACCTAGATATGTAACGATATACAGTGGTACCTAGATATAACCTGTGACAGGTCTTTAACTTGTGGTGTAATTTGACCACTCATTACTGCTAATTTGAACAGCTTGTAGAGTTTCCACATAAGCCCAATTGTACAAAGAAATCATACACCAGGGGTCAGCAATTAAGTTTGGCAACAGGCCAGTCTTCAGTACAGTTCTCACAGCCCGTCAACACGGCTATTACTACATTCTTATTGTGCCACAGGCTGTACACACTAGGTATCTTGAATTTGTTGTGAAGCAGAAGGGGTAGAATATTATTAAGGTAATCCCTTTCACCTTTCATTACATAACCTTGCCAAAACATTAAGCAGTTTGCTACAAGTTCACTGAGCCTGATCAGAGTTATTAAAATCAAGTTTTAGTATAGGCAGAAGTTGGTTTTCTATACAGTTACACATTTTACAGTCTTGTAATGAACAACCTAACCTCTTTGTGTTATAATATACACAAAGACACATATACACATACAGTGTTTCCACTACAGCTCTGTAGTTACAGGGAACCAGCTAGCTAAAAGACAAACTCAAACCGTAAACAGCAGAACACAAAAAATTAATTCACTAAACAATTTTCTTTCCCTTATCATTGTATTCAGGAGGAGTTACTATAAACTTCATGCTAAGATAATAGATCGCTGCATTTTGGATCTGCTACTCTATGAAGGATCACAGCGACTCATTCAAGTCAGCTTCACGATTGGTCTGCCGCACTACTATCGTGTGATTCATCCATAGAAATTTACTTGAAAGGAATTTTAAATGTGACTTTTCATGCATTGCTTAAAATCTGTATATTTCCTGTTTAATAGCAGGCCAAATCTTGTTAAGCAAGTTAGTTAGGCATTTTTGCCTCATCACACAAGAATTTTATGTAAGGAGTAAAATACGAGAGTATGCTGTTAGGAAAATAATCAAATGATAGGATGGTTTAAGTTACTTTTACCACCCTGGAGTTGATTATTTTCCTATAACAGCACATCCTGAATGTTTTATTTCTCTTACAACACAGCAATTTGCCAACAATTACATTTTTTTAGTGATTAAAGAAGGAAATCTCAAATTAAAAAAAGAACCACAACGTGTGTCCTGAAGAACTTCCCGTGTAACGTTACAGCTTTTCCACTGACTGTTACAAAGTGCTGACACTGGAGACTCCTTCCATAAATGTTAAATAAAACAGTGATTTTCCTTGCAGATAGAACTACTGTCAAAGCTAATGTCAAACACTATTTGACCAATCAGAGTTGAGAATTCACCAGATCTAATTAAATGATAAAAATGAATTTAAAAAAATAGCGTAAACATGTCTTGATGATGGTTTTGAACATACTGCAAGTTTCCAACACGGTCGATATAAATCACGGAAGCTTCAAATTTCCGTCACTGATGCACCTGATGTTCATCTGAGAAAGTCACTGGAAGACGATAAAGGTCACGTTCACGGATAATGCATGACGAAGCTAGAACAAGACACCATGTAGTAATTTTTCAGATAAATTTTAAGATCTGTACTGCCTAGTGTGTGTGTGCACGCATTTTCTTCTGATGTCAGCATCACTAGTTTGAGGTGAAAATTAAATCCCTGTGTTTCCTTTCATCACTGCAAGATTAAACACCTCTGCCCATGACACCAGAGCTGAGTGTAAAGTGTGTGTGTGTGTGAGATATATCAGTCACCCTCCTCTCTCTCTCTCTCTCTCTCTCTCTCTCCTGCCAGAGTAATGATGGAGGAGGAAAAGACTCATTACATGATAAATGTGTTTTTAGAGGAATAATACAAGGTGTGTAAGAGAGCGGCTCTCGCACACAAGACATCCATTTTCTGTTACTTAATGGCGTATGAGGGCAAAGAAGTGACAAGAAAGGATGACACTTGTTATAGTTATGGCAATTATGCTAAAATGGTTATGTGACAGTCAGTCAGCCGAGACGTAGCAATTTCGCACGTCTATATTCAGGAGGAGGGCGCCTAGCTAGGGAGCCTTAGCTTAGTTTGGGCAGAACTGGTGTTACATTTTGGTTGAAATAAAGTATTTTCAGAGGACAGCTTTCCTTGTGCTGATTAATGAGCACAGCATCAGTGCGGATCCCATAATTCTGTTTTAAATACACATTTCAACCAAGATGTGGCAAATTTAACAATCAGCATATGCTTATGGCGCAAAAAAAAAAAAAAAAAAAAAGACCTTAATTTTTCATTCCTTCAATAAAGCGACGTGCAAAAATTCAATGTTAATTAAGCTGAATATAATGTGAATGGAATCCAGAGTTGAAAATCCAAAAAGACGCAGCAGCAGGAGATTGCTTAATCTCCAGTTAAAGTGAGCAATCGAACCCATTGCACTCGAGTCATCTCCTACATCGCCGACTAGCCGAGCCAAGTCGGTTGTTGACCACGTCCCCTACCTCGGCACAACGGCATTTGGGTACTTGAAGTCCGACTTTGGTCATCTTCTCTACAACAACCTCAGCCTGATGTCAAAGCGCTAACTTCTCACAGGAATAACAAACGCATCCACCAAAATCGCTAATCTGAAATATTTCAATAGAAGCAGCAGAGTGAAACAACAAAAGTCAGAGACATCAGGAAATTAATACAAGAATGAAAATATTTGTAAAACATATAAAACTAGAGTTAGCAGATTTTTTTAAATGACTTGTCCACAAACTGCTTTCTAACAAATTTTTTTTACAGACAGGTTGAAGCAGGGAATTATGGGAAACGTAGGACAGCGACTGATGCATGTATGCTGCCTTTAAAATGAGACCGAAGGAAAAAAAAAAATCTTCAGAAAATACTGCATTTTGGGCGAGCATTTGTTTCTGACATGACGCTCATGATAACAATATTGTCAGTACTGTGCAATAAATCACACATTCCTTACATTCCAAGATTCAAAACAAAAACACACTCTTGTGGTATTTGCTCCGTCTTCCAGCAAATATGGCAGAATCCACTGACGTTCTGTTAGCAGATAATGCTAAGTGTAATTACAGTGTAATTTCAGTGAAACAGAGACTTTTCTTAATAATGTATCAACACATCTGAGTGAAATGTTGATATTTCAGACATTTTTGACACATTTTTATAGCCATTCTGCCTTTGCTATGCCTTTGTCTGAAGAAAAGACTAGCTAGTTAACTGCTCATAGCTAGCTTATGTTCTAAAGGTATTAACCAGTTACCTAGCAACAGAATTCTCACAGCTTTAAGCACGTGAACAGAGACTGGATCATTTGCGGTCTTCTTTTTAAATTACAGACTCATGTAGTTAGACATTTTACATGCACGCATACACCCACCCACCCAAAATAATATTACAGTTGTCATGTGTGGGTCAACCAAGACTCATTTACCATAATAGAGCTGCACAGTTATGGATATCAAATTAGTGTGCGTATCTCTCTCTGTGTGTGTGTGTGTGTGTGTGTGTGTGTGTGTGTGTGTGTGTGTGTGTGTGCGCGCGCGCGCACGCGTATGTGTGCTCATCAGAGGTGGTTTAATATCACAGGTTGTCTACATGACAAATATTAATTTCAAAAGATGGTTAATGGTTATATGGCAAAGTGTGTGTGTGTTCGCAAATGTGTTTGTGTGAGAGAAAATTAATTTAGCCACGTGTGTATGAAACCGAGATAGATCCAGCAGATTGAGCTTTCTAAATATAGCCTATCTAGCCTACTATGCCCCACACACACACACACACACACACACACACACACACACACACACACAGGGTGTAGGCAGCAGCAGTAGAAGGAACGTTAGGAGACAGAGTAAGAGGACAGGGAGAGGACAAAAGCACCCTACAGCAGAACTCTTGCTCTCTCTCACACACACACGCGCGCGCAAAAATAGCGACAAGGCCACAGCTGGGTTTGCTGAATAAAGCTGATCTGAGACAGTCCCAGAGTCAGCACGCATGCGCGCGCGCACACACACACACACACACACACGTTTAAGAACATTACCGATCTCCAGTCAGTAATGTAATGGGAGATGAATATAATACGGTAAATCCAGGGTTGCCAGGTCTGTGTTTTTCATGCTCCTGGTGCTGCAGATTTTATTTTTATCCATTTTGGATTAACTGAGTCAAACTGAGCTTAAAAACAAAACAAAACAAAACAAAACAAAACAAAAAAAAAAAAACACACACACAATAAACACATGCATACATGAACACACAACAGGGGGTGATGGTCCGGAATTGTTTTATTCCTTTCATTTGTAACTTCCATAGTTATATTTGTATTAATTAAAGTATCAGTGAAAAAAAAAAAGAATGATTTTGATGCGATCATGTTACAACTGGGAAAGATACGAATTGGATTTAGAAAAGTGTTTTTTGTTGGAACTGTAAAATGTTTACATATAAAGAGAATGGATTACATTTTTTGGTGGAATTGTTAGGATTTTTATGATAGTTATGCTTTCTGCTTTATTATATTTGCAATGCAAGTTATTTCTGGTAAGTTGTGTTTTTAGCCACGTTTTTCTTCCTGTCTTTTTAAGTGAAGCTTAGTAGTTTTTAAAGAAAACCATATTGTCCGGGAATCGATATCAGCTGATACTGAATGTTTCAGTATCTAATATCAGTATAGGAAAAGAAAAACGTGGTAGTGTGCCATATCTGGTTTTAGGTTTTGGTGTTGGATTATTTTTCTCATACTGACCTGGCAACCCTGTGTACAATCACCATAAACACACACACACACACACACACACACACACACACACACACACACAGTCTATAAATGTGAATGGTAGGGTTTTGGATATAATTGCAGACTGCAGTAAGGTTTTAGAGAAAACAACCAAACCACAGTGTAAGAGTCATCTGTCTCGCTTTTCCCCAACATGGCAAAAAGACGTCCGTCTACGCTAAACTAGCAAAGTAGCACATTAGCACAGGCGGCGTCGCTAACAAGAAAATCCTAGCAGTTCATGAAAAAAAAACAAAAAACAGAAGCTTACTGTAAAAACCTCGGCACATGTCAAAGGACAAGAATTTTTTTCAGCCAAGCAACAGTGAGGTAAAAGTTTGTTGTGAGCGCTAATAATAATAATAATAATAATAATAATAATAAGTAGCGCCTCCATTTTAAGACACCTAAGCCCCGCCCAGCTGCTTTCTATTGGCTCAAATATGGTCAGCATACATCACGTCACATGAAGCGAAAGTAACCATCTTTCGCATCCCACGTCCTTTCCCCTTCTGTTACTGCCATCTAGGCCTGAGCGAAAAAACACACATCATTTAACTAGACTTTTGTACATTAGAACAATGTGTGTACATTTAGCTAACAAACTGCTGGAAAAACTTTAAGATTAAATAGAACACTGACTCGTATACGACGATAATAAAGGTATTCGATTCTGTTCTACCGAGTTCATCTTCAGTCACTTGGATGCACGGCTGTACTTCAGCAGGCTACTCTTCTGAACAAATTTTTTATTTGTTTCTTTCCCAAATCTAACATTCAAAACAAGTCAGAGTTTGAGCTCGAGCTACAGTTGCGCTACATATCGGAGAATTTCCCCCCGTGTGAACAGACTACTAGCACTGAAAGTTTCAAAACGTTATGTAGTAGTGTATGGATGAAAGAGAGAGAGAGATAGACAGACAGAAAGACAGAGAGACAGAGAGAGAGAGAAAGTGAGACAGACAGAAAGACAGATGGAGATATACAAACAGTAAAACAGAGAGAGAGGTATACATACAAAGTCAGAGAGAGGGAGTGACAAAGACAGAGAGACAGACAGAAAGACAGAGAGAGAGAGAGACAGTTGGATAGAGAGAGACATACAGAGAGAGAGAGAGAGAGAGAGAGAGAGAGAGAGAGAGATGGGGGGATGGTGAGGAAAGGAAGAACAGAAAGTACCAGTCGTTTCTTCGCTGCACTGTACCGCCTTCCCCGACACTGCCCGGTGCAGCCGCGCGCACAAAATGATATAAAACCCGCTGCGCTCGAGACAGCTTCAGAAATACCGACGCCCCACAGCCGCATCCGTTCAGTCAGCACCGGGGCGCGTGAACCGGCCCGGAAAAGCGCGTGAGGGGAGAGGAGGCCGAAAATACAAACACCGCATGAACCGACATTTTCTTCCAGCTCGCGCACGGCTGTCTTTTAAACTCAAAAGCGGTTCACGTTAAAAGCAAACACACACACACACACACACGGGGAGGGGAAGAGATGACGGGCCGTAAATAAATGGTGCAAATGAACGGAAACGCTCGCTCGCGCTGGGATTTGACGGGTTTGTTGCAGGTACTCACATGTAAGCCGGTGATAACGGAGAGGAGCGGGAGGCTTTAAGCACAGGCACGGGGAATTTCCAGCTCACGGGAGAAGCGCTTTTCCATTTCAGCGGCATGTTTTAGGGGAAAAAAAATTTAAAAAATGAAAAATGTGTCACGAGCTCCGGACCACGAACAAGCTTCCGGCCAGGGCTTCCATCCTACCGAGCCCGGGCCGAGAGGAAGGTGGGAGAAGAGGAGGACGAGGAGGAGGAGATGGAGATGGAGGAGGAAGAAGGTAAACGGTGTCGGTGCACTGACGCGCTGCTGCTGCTGCTGCGCGAGGCGGCTCCGCTCTGATCTTAGCAGCGCGTGCTACTGATTAGCCCAACGTGCAGCATGTAGCTCTGCACAGGACAAAAAAAAAAAAAAAAAAACCCACCCCATACACCCCGAGCATCTCCTGAGGAAGAGGAAGTCCCCCCGGAACAGCGGCGAGAAGAGAAAGAGAAAATAGTTTTCAACTAAATCAAATCAAATAGTAAGAAACATAAAGCGCGCAGGAGGAGTACCGAGAAGCGGCGCTGCAGCCGAGTGCGCGCGAGAGGATGTGCAAGAGTGGCACTGTGAGTGAAGAGGAGTGGACTGCAGAGAGAGAGAGAGAGAGAGAGAGAGAGAGAGAGAGAGAGGTGTAATAGATGACAGAAGGAGAGAGAGGCAGAGTGAGAGAAAGACAGACAGTGAGACAGAAAGAGAGAGATACAGTAAACAAGAGACAGATAGAAAGAGAGAGACAGTGAGACAGAGAAAGAGATGGATAGATAGATAGAGTAAATGAGAGATAGATAGAGACAAAGAGAGAGAGAGAAAGAGAGACTATTTATTATTTATCAACACGATTTATACTGACATTTTATTTAGCTGCTATTTACTTAATGCTACTTATTTAGCAGCTCTAGTTATTGTTGCTGTTTATTCACTGACACTATCAACTACTTAATCAACACGACTTACATAGTAATTACTATTTAATCAACACGACTTATTACTATTCCTTTAACACTACTTACTTAGCAATTACTATTTATTTAATCAACACTACATACTTAAGTACCACTTAACACCATTTACTTAGTAATTACTACTTAATCAACACTAATTACTTATTAATTAATATTTAAGTACCACTAAGTAGTAATTACTAAGTAAGTAATCAACACTACTTAGTAATTACTATTTATTTAACACTGCTTACTTATTAATTACTACTTAATCGACACTACTTACTTCATCAGTAGTATTACTATTATCACTATTATTACTATTTAGTTAACTTACAAATATTATTCTTTACTTACTCAGCTACCACCAGCTACCAATTAACCAACTTATTTATTGACTACTACATTTAATCGGCTGCTATTTATTTAACCGACTACAATTTACTGACACTACTTATCTAATCGACTAATTTTCATTTAATTGGCTATGGATCATTGAATCGACTGCTATTTATCGACACCACTCATCTACTATATTTATTTGACTACTTACTTATCGACAGCTAATCGTTATGGTAACACCGACAGTCATTTCTAATTGTTAAAAATGATTTTCTCTGAAGGGCCTGATAGAGAGAACTGCCCGACACTAGGAACGAGGACACGAGCCCTGCCTCTGGGCTGTTCCTCTCTTGCCGGGTCAGTGCTCTTCCAAAGGAAGAAAAAAAAAAAAACAACCAACAAAAAAAAAAAGAATGAGAGAGCGAGAGAGCGAGAGACAGAGAGAGGATGAGGACTCGTTTCTGCGATTACGTCCGTCTCTGTTCAAAGAGCCGACAGCACGTCAGGGGAGACGCTGTTTATCGAGTGTGAGCGGCGTGTGACGTGATGTGTGTCAGGATTCTCTCCGTTTCTCTCTCAGAGGAATTAAAAAAAAAAAAAAAAAAAACTGAACTGATAGAACTGAAATGTTCTGCAGCACTCAGAAACACCAAGCGCAAACAACAAAACGGAGGTCTGAATTCGAAGCAGCACAGTGAGGACTGAAAGTGAGTTTTATAACGCAAAAGACAGAGAGACAGACGTGAGAGAAAGAGAGAGAGACAGACAGAGATATATGAACAGGTCACTTAAAAAGTTTAAAAGGGAAAAAATGAGACTCACACACACACACAGACGCACACAGACGCACACAGACGCACACAGACGCACACAGACACACACAGACGCACACAGACACACACAGACACACACAGACACACACAGACACACACTTGCCTATGACATGGATCCAGACGCACACCAAGCTTCTACCCTCTGCTGGACGTACGAGGCACTGAGGACTCGGAGGCGCACGCGGCGCTCCGTCCTCTCCTGTTTAATTAAGTGCTAAATGTGTGGTGTGGAGAGGCTCGTCTATTCCTAGCAGTCTATTATTAGAGGTAATTAAGAGCAGAGCGGGCACGCCGGCGAGAACGGCGGAGAATACAGGAAACACAAAATGGCTCGCAACACTAAAAGACCCCCATTACAGCGTCCGCCTGCCTTTTATCTCTCGCGGACAACCGAGCAAACTTTTTTCGGCTTCTTAGAATTGTGAAAATGGGCCGCTGTTTTTTTTTTTCCCTCCACAAACTACAAGGACAAGCACCTGAGAAACGCCAGGATTCCTACATGCACGCCAAGTGCATTATGGGTACCATTATCTGGAGCCGTGGTTCTCAGAGCGGGGTCTGTGAAGCATGGCAGAGCGGCCAGCGACGGAAATCACAACCCATCCTTGTCCAAGTTATTACGTCTATAAATAATGTCATCTTGCCGAGGTTTTAAAAATAGTTCTCTCGTAAAATAAATCTGTACCTAAATTGAATTTAATATATATTTAAATTAAATTAAATATATTTTTTAAACAACTGAAGGGCTTCCTAAGCCGTGGGAGCGCTAGTTCTAGGCTACAGCAACCAGTAGTTAATTTAATAATAATAATAATAATAATAATAATAATAATAATAATAATAGCAGCTACAGGCAGCTTAGGGTATATTTTCCACTATAATGACGTAACATACGTGACGTGTGTTACGTGTGCGTGGCCACGCCCCCTTCTTTTCCCCCTTCAAGCCACAGGTGTTACTATCGTCTACCGTATTACATACTGTACGCTCTCACAGACATTTTGGGTATCAGAGAATTTTTAAATGAGCAAAGTATTGGACTGATTCCTGAAACCAGTATCTGTATTGGCATGAGACAGCTCAATGGTTTATAAGGTGACGTTAAACTGACCAATAAAATTTTAGTGACAAATCAGGCAGCGCCGTCACTCGTTTTTCGACTGCGCACACAAAGTGAAAGTGAAATAAGGCGCATTTTAACTACTAAACATTATTTTAGGTTGAGAGAAGTGGTAGCCATTTGTGAAGCAATTTACGTCGCCGTTCTGTCTGAACCAAATGTGATGAAGTGACACGGTGACACGAGCGAACACACTCGCAAGTCACTCGTCAGACTGGTGAAGGCGTCGTGAAGGCGGGAAACACAAATCAAAGCGGACAGCTTCGTCCTGCAGCCGTTTCGGACAGCAGCCAAGCGTTTTGCTCAGAGACGCTCAGATACTCAGGTTAGAGCAGGAAAACACCTCACGTGAGATAATCCTGTAATCATTTTGATCTGCCCTGGACGTGACAGACTGAGAGCCAGAACATACGTTAAATGTGCACTCTGAACTCAGAAGAATAAATTACAGCTCTAACAATTCACTGATAAACGGCCTTTATACGAAACGAGCCGGAGAAACACGGAGACAAGTCAAAGGCAACGTGAAGCGTCGCAGTGAATGAAGCCACGCTAGGGAAAGAGGCGGTTTGCGGCTGACGTGAAAGAGCGAGGGAAATAAAAAGACTGTTACGTTTCACACAGAATTTTAACCGCTCGTGTCAAAATGACCTAAAACACAAAAACACAATTTTTTTTTCCAAAATACGAAACAGCATCAGATTTTGTCCGAGATCTGGGCGGTCAATAAAGTTCACGGCTAAAGTAGTATTGGAAATTTTTTTTTTTATAGCGTTCATGGATTCAAAGGACAAAACCAAAAAAACTTTTATTATAATAAACAAAGAAAGAAGCAAACAAACAAATGTTTAAGATTTCATGTTTTCTAAATGTTTTGGCTACATCACCTGATCAAGTACATTTTAGTATTAATGGATTGTAAGGATGAATAAATAAGCAAACGAAACAAACAAACTCATTAAAATAAATAAAATATTTTGTTTAAACTTTTATGTTTTCTAAACTTTTTGCTACCTCACTATCAAGATGTTTAATAAAAAAAAATTAAAAAAAAAAAAAACAAAAACAAAAATAATGCTTAAGATTTCATGTTTATAAACATTTTGGTTACAAACCTGTGGATTTCATGGATAAACAAATACAAACAAACAATCATTTAAGATTTTATGTTTTCTAAACTTTTTGGCTAGCTCACTTGATTGCCGCACTTGAAAAAAAATTATCGTCAATTTCTGATAAACACGCACGTGCAGGATTCTCAGATGTGCAGGGTCTACAATGCAATTTTGCATTAAATAATAATAATTCCTGCTGATTTTAGCATGAATCTGTTAGCATAAGAAATGGAAAATGATATGCAAATAAAGAAATGTTAAAAATGTGTGATGAACAAGCAAAAAAAAAAAAAAGTCTAAAACATAAATGACAAATGTATGATATTGCGTCTTCATTATTTTCTACGTGAACGCTAAGTGCAGATAATGCTACTGTTTATTGTGTGTGGTATAAATTTACAGGCTAATTAATATTCATATACTAAACATTTTAACAGTATGTTCTAGAGGCGATTCTGCAGAATTGGGAAGTCAGACATTTTCAAATGTCATATTTCAAAAAGTCAGGATTGAATGGAATATCAGCACATGCCTCGTGCAAAGAAATGAAGCAGATCGGCGGGTTTGGAAAGCAGGAACATGCAGCGTGTTGGGTGACTGATCTGGCTGAGTATTTTTGGCAGGGCTCAAAGGAAATCCTCCATTAATCTGCATTTAGCGTTTTAAAAGCGGTTCGGCAGTGCAAGGGAGAGAGAGAGAGAGAGAGAGAGAGAGAGAGAGACAGACTCATCCGTGTGATGACAGTAACTCTTTCGTTCAGCCAGAGCAAGCACTTTCGAGAAGAAAAAAGGGAGGGATGAGGGAGCAAATGCCTTGCATAAATATCCACCGCCCATCTCCACCTCCCATCCACATTTTGTCATGTTACTACCTGAATCTGAAAAGGACACTGCTGATCACTCTGAGAACAGCACTGGTGAAGCGCGGTGGTGGTAGCATTGCGTTGAGAGATATCCTTGGCCTCTTGGTTCCTTCTTTGACTACGTACACTGTTCCTTATACACAGCATTTTATTTAAACATTAGAATCATTAGAACGTGCTGCCAACATATAATGGTTCTTCTGTACGCTATCCAAAACTCGATCATCTAAAGATGAGCATTTTCTTTAATATTTAGGACGATAACTATACAAAAATGGCTGACGTGTAATCCAACTTAAACTCATCTAAAACAGATCGCAGAACTGAACTGCTCTGGTTATAACACAAGTGTGCGACAAACAATAATCGCTATGTACAAGCTGAAGCACTGTATATTCTATATATATATATATATATATATATATATATTTTTTTTTTAAATAAACAAAAGTTTATTTCCGACCTTACTGAAGGTCAAAACATCACGACTCAATATCTTAAAAGTGCATTAGAGAAGAGTGTCGAGATTAGCAGTTAAATTCAAAAACAATGGGATGATTTTATTTTTTTAACTCCTTGATCCCGCCTCCCATTCCCACTCATGTAATCAAAGCCACGCCCCCATAACCTACAGTGGCCAGAAAGTTAGTGTTACTAAGGATCACCATGACATCACTTTCAAGCGATGAGGAAGGCATGGTTGTTAAGGGAATTGTCTTAAGTCGTTATTTAGATTATGAAGTACCTTAAGTACCTTTTAAAAGTACCTAATGTTGTTAACAATGAATAGCGTAGCTGTAGGAGAAACAGCTAACTGACCATTTAATCAGTCCACTTACACTGAACCTTCTAGCACCCACAGACACCACACACACACACACACACACACACTAAACTCCCCAAGATATAAATAATCCAACACACATTCACACAAGCATGCACTTACGCACACATCCCCCTCAAGGGTCTGAGTCACCACTTGAAAAAACGAAAGACCCACACACAGATCCTACACTGGAGAACATCTCGAGCCACTGTAAAGGATAAACAGTAATCAGTGCTTTGAGACTCAATTTACTTGGGCCTTGTTCAAATAAACGCCTTTGCTTCCTTTCCGAACACTGAGGCGTGACTTCTATACGATAATTTGACATGAAATGTTGTATATCGAACTCGGCACGACTTACGAGTTCAGGTTCTCTCACTTCGCGTTTCCACAGCCAATACTGTTTTATTTAACGTTCATGATCAAATGTAAAGAGAGAGAAAATACAAATGATCGCACACACAAAAGGTAGTTGGTTTAAAAATAATTTGATATATTTTTTAAATTATGTTACGTTGATGATCGGTATCAGCTACAATGAAAGCTATTATTACGTTGTTATCATTATAGTTATTTGCTTAGTACAAAAATCCCTTAGTTTGTTGGTCTAAGGTTAATCAGGTAAGCATGGGCACCAATGGTTGCTACGGTAACATCTAAATCTCTTTCCATGTGTACCGAGGTGCGTACGAGTTTGCAAAGAAAATACTAATCATTATAAAATCAGGCATAGGAACTGCAACAGCTATCATTCATCTTTGAAGATTATTACTCGTCACACTGTATGAAATGACGACACCAATAAAATCTTGGCCGAATTTTAAAACCGAAAATACAGTATGTCCTCCATGTCATATTACACGATGAAGATCCTCTTACGATAGACCTGTGATTGAAGAATGTTTGTGTTTATGTGACTGTTTTCTCCGATAACATCCGAACAATTTCTTTTAACATGAGACTGAGGTAACATGGACACTTTTTCCGTCTATGTTTCGTTTACGGCATCATCGCTACCGTCCTGCGAGTTTGGAGTCATCCTATGCCGTCGTCCTCTTGGTGGCTCATGACCAAAGAATTCTTTTTACTATGCGCAATTTTTGTCTGCAAAATCAGGCTGAAATTCGTACAGTATAAAAGCAGCTCAATAACAAGAGATGGTGAGAGAGAAAAACGACATACATTGCACAGTACCTGTCGTGCAGCCCCAAGGCCATGGTGTCCCCTCGATGCACAGGGTAGTCCATTCCCGCGCACTCAGCCACAGCGCACCTCTGCAACAGAAACACTAGTTAGCACGTGCAAAGCAGCCAATCACATGGCAGTAAACTCTCTTTTTTTTTTCCCCTCCACAGCATAATATATCTAACCCCAAGAAGAACTGAACCCCAGCAAACAATTATGGATCAGGTTAACGAGCTTTGGCACGAGCCTTTTATATTCAGTTATTAGACACCCTCGATCTTAAATAATGAAAACAAAATTAAAGCTACAGTGTGTAGGATTTTTTTTCAAACAGTTACTGAATACTTTATAATCTGAGCTGTTACGAGTCACCATGACATTTCTGTAACAGTAATTCATCATCATATATCAGATCAGATATACCAAGCTTTAGGCACAAAAGAAGTCCAAATACATGGTGATTGGCAGGAGGCAGAGCCAATCAGAACACACAGAGAGAGAGAGAGAGAGAGAGAGAGAGAGAGAGAGAGAGAGAGAGAGAGAGAGAGAATACAAGCGAGGGGAAAAAGGGTTCATGACAAGGTGAAGCCTTTATTTGTTCTCTACTTTGCTGGGAAGCTAGTAAATAATGAATAGTAAATTATTCATTGTTGTGGAATTTGCATCATTAACCAGTTGCTAAGTTGGTAAGAGAACTGAGCACTTTTTCTCAACAGAGTGATACGGATGACCATTTTCTTCCCTCAATTATTGGACATCATCAAGAGAATTTTATGAAGCTACTACTAAAGGCAAAACACGCAACACAAATAAATGAAATCTGAAAATAAATTGGAATGTATTTTAAAATAATTGGAGTCAAATTCACTGAACATCTGTCAATTTTATTGCCAGGTTTAGAGAAAATCCAGTCCGCGAGCAGTTGGTGCAACGTTCTTAAATTTATACCAGGAAACTTACGGCCACATTTGTTAGTATAAGTGCTTTTGTTGCAAGTGGTCTCAGGTCTGTTAAACTGGAAACCTCACCAGCACTTCAATTTCTCACACTTTGTCCTTCATGTATTATAGATTATAATAACGGTTTCATTAACAATACTGACTTCACCATTTCTTCTCAATGATCGCTTTCCCCTTTCTGTCTCTGCTTATTCTGGAACCCTGGACAGCATATGGCACTTCTATTAATATTTTGCTGCTCATGTTTTGGGGAGTTGTCTGCCATCTGGGAGTTCAAACACCCTGCTGGGTTACATGAGCAGGGTTCACCATGGAGAGAGAAAGGGAGAAGCAGTGTTTGGAAAGGAGTGAGTCCAACAGCTCTGCAGTAATTAAGTGTAGGGCAGAAAAGCACTAAACCTGGATTACATCATCATCATCAACCAATGCCAAGTGACCTAATTGAAACTTGGCCTCGGTTATACTTCCTGAGAGTTTTCGAGATGTAAATTCCATCAATTTTATTGACTTGGTATTCTCCACAGGACTTTCATGGCAAATGTGAAGGTGTGCAAATGCTAAAATATAGTTTGAAGAAGGAAAATGTGAAAGATGCAAAGCACCAGATAAGGATATGACCATAACGTCCCAGGTTCCAAGCGTGAAAGAGGCTTTAAACTCCAAGGTTAAGATCTTAACACTGTAGTGGACATGGAAAAAAAAATTTCATATCTGAATCCATCTAGAATTTTCTATTTGCACCAGTACAGCCCAGTTTCAAATCACAATAACCAACATTTGATCAGTAAGGCGATACTGTATTTAAAAATCGCTTACTATTGTATGTACACTTTCTTATTCAAATATATATGTTCGTTTTTTTATTATACAATATTAATGAAAGACCAAATTAAGTAAAATTAAAAAACAAATAGCAATCATATCTTGCACAATGCCCCCGAACTAAGCACTTGCCCACTATTAGGTTCTGTTGCCTTTTTTTGGCCCTGACCCCTGACCCTTTGGATGCCTGGTGATAATCTGTAATTTAGAGGTGTGTTTATGGATGGTTATAACTGGCTGCTTTATTTATAATCCATGTCTCTGGTCAGAGGAAGGAAAACGACACTACTTCAGGATCAAATAGGAAGCGGTTTGTTAGAATGTGCCAGCGAGGTAATGCGTGTTAATAGACATATCATTCACTTGCCCCAATGTCCAGGTCAAGTCCCCAGTCAGCAGCTCTCGAGATCAAGTCAGGGGTATCATTTCAAGCTCACATGCAGGTCTATGTTCATACTCAAGTCCAGATCATGTCCAAAATAGGGTCACCAGGGGAAAATCAATGTCCAATAGGCTCAAGTCTGTCAGTCTCAAATCCTAAAGAAGCAAGTTCAAGCCAGGGTTCTAGACATGGCTTGTGAGTGTGGCACTTTTTGCAACTAAATGTGGCCAAGAACCACCTACTTTCTCACGAAGATGCCTTTTAATTGACATTTCAAATAACCAATCACATATTTTACCTTTATCCCACTGGCAAATGTGTGGCTTTCGCTCACTTACTTGCCACTGCTTCAAACAAATCCTCCTTTTGGAAAGAAAAATAAAACATTTGGAAAGTGTATACCATCCCTCCAACGCTGAGAGCATGGACAATTTTGATCTCTTGGACTCCCAGCCACAGATGGCTGTGGGATTCGAGCTTGCAATCTCCCGATGATAGGGCGCCGCTTGGGGGCCCAATCAAAACTTTTAGAGATGGGACTTTTAAAGATCTTTTCCCCAATTTCAGTGACCATATCCTGCTCTGTAAAGCTCAAGACAGTGTTCAGAACTTTATTTTCCAATCGGAAACCGGTGTGGGTAGCTAATATCAAGACAAAGAAGCAAAAAAATATAATAACCAATCATTTTATTGTTTCACCGCACCCAACCCCATGACTTGCTTGAGATACTCATGAGGACACGTACAAATGGTGGACTTGGACTTCAAGTCACCAACTCCATTACCAGCTGGAATAATCAAATAAATATGGCCTCACTCCTTGGAGAAAATTTTCATCTCCATCTCTGCCTCCATCATTAGCAGGATTTTGTCCGCCTCCTCAAGTCCCGGTGGTGTAGTGGGAAGCGAACAGCCCTCCACATTCAGCTGAAGCCTAGCGTCTGTGTTTGTTTTGAAACACCCACTTTTCACAATCCAACAAATCCCAACGGATAAAACCAAAGTCCCCACATCCCAAATTTGACATTTCACTCGGAAATAAAGCACAAAATTGTTTCAGTATCCAAACTCGGCTACGTGCACAGACACTCCGTGGGCTGCGGATGGGACGAGGAAACAACGCTTAATATGGCCAGACTATATACTGTAATTATGTTCCTCTAGATTAAGACCCCTTGTGGTTCATGGATAAAGATTGACCTACATTACATGAACCATAATGATTCAAAAGTGTTTGTTGGCTTGCACATGTGCTGCGATTGAGTGAAACTCTCATCTTAAGCATTTGAGATCAGCTTGATCACAATACACTGTGCACTTTTAAAGACGGGGGTTCGTTTGCCTACTTCAGGCTTCTGCAATATACAAGTATCCAAAGCGAGACAGAATACAATCCAAGAATACAATTCAGAAGCTGAAAAAAAGGACCCTACAGTAGCTATTGGTCTGCTGTGGGTTTGGACCTTGCTATCACCTGAGAATATTAACTACCACCAGCCAGCTCAGACATTAACGCTCTAACCACCTTACAGTGACTTGGCAAAGGCTTGACAAACATGCTAGTGAGTGAAGTGCTTTTTTTATTGGTGTCAAATACCGGATAGACTAGCCGGACCACGAGTGTGTAAACATGCATGGTCTGTGTGCACACCCTCATAGTTCAGATATCTGCCTTTTTGAACAAAAGAATAGAAGTAGCGCACTCTTCATATTTGCGTATCCTTTGCGCTCACTTTCTTTGTTTGCACGTTCACAGTCAGAACCAAACACGGTGATGGATGTAGGCCTAGTTAGTACATAGACCAAAAGGATGATCATGGCGACTTATACTCGATGCGTCTTTCAGGTTTTTTTTTTTTTGTCTTGGGACACAGACTTGTGTCAAACTTGCCAGATTTTGTGGAAACAAAAAAAAACAAAAAAAAAAAAAACAATGTTATGTTATTAATGTGGTCATACCCATTAGCAATGCCAGTTTTTGGAGGTAGTCAGCATGAGCAACATCTTGTTAAGCAGTGCAAAATATTTAGAGGTTTACTCCATTGTATTGGATATTTATTCAAGTTTAATTTTCAAGAAAAGCAACTCTTCAGGACCCAAGACTAAGAAAGTGGCCCGACACCAAACTTAAGCCATTTTTGTCAAACAGAAAAAGTTCTGTGGCGAATTTTGTGGCTTTAGTGTATGATGCTGACTAAACATTGGTTATGTAAGGAATAAACACTTGGGTTTGAATCGAGCCTTCAACAGCGCTGCGGTGTACTTAAGCTTGTTTGTTTGACTATAACCTGAGGCTGAGTTACAAGCTCAAACCAAAGAGCGTGTAGGTTTTTCTGCAGGGTTATGAGTGTTATGATGGACATCGCTGCTGTCACATTCAATATGAAAGTCGATACTGAGATGTCATCATTCCTATCTATCTTCATGACGGACGATGTATACTGTTGACTCATCAGGACTGGATATTGGCAGGTACATCACAAAATAAACATAAAAAAAAAATTAGCTCTTGGAGATACATATATACCAGGTGTTTCAGTATTAATTAATAATGAGTTCGTGCATGCTGTGAAGACAATGAAGCTGCAATCTCACAGGAAAGTCAGTACTGCACTAAAATGTTGTCTCTGGTCTTAAATAAGATAATATTTACCTAAGATTTATCCGATTTCTAAAATATGACAGTCCTCCAACTAAAAAAAGACATTCTTAAGGCAAACTGCGACCAACAGTAAAACCAGGAACCCTTACAGCACTTTTACACTTGGTCGAATATTCCGCATTCAGGACTGATTCTGGGCTCGTTTAGGGGGCGGGGCTTACAATCGCAAGTTTGAAGAATTCCATCCAAACGGTCAATAGATTGCACAATTCCAGATGTCACTTTTGTGCATGCAGGTTTGCAAAATGGTAGGCTCTAGGTTCATCCGTTTGCACTTTATTGTTTTTCTTTGGTAAGTGGTGAAGATCATCCAGAAAAACCCCAACAGATCCTAAAGACGCCAAATACATATTTCTCAGGAAAAGGAAAGGAAAAAAAAAAAAAACAAAAACAAAAAAAAAAAAAAAACACACACCACGCTTTTTAAACTGAATCTCCATCCCATACTTGGTTGGTGTTCTTACAAGATCACCTAGCATTTTAAAAAAAATATCCTAAACAGTACAACATCCTGATAGACCTTATTTTTGAGTCGTGATCAAAAATGAGCACTGCTAGCTAACCTACGATTTAAATACACCCTACTTCACTTTAAAATAACCGCACGCCCTTTTATTTTCTAGTGACCATTCATTCGACGCTGCTGTGAGAACGCTGTCTGCTTAGCAACCAGACGCTGAACACAAGCTAGCTAATAGCGGAGGAGATTTGGCTAATTGGGATATCTCGTATAACTGTTGTATAAAAATATTTGTTTAGTAAAACCTAACGATGTGTGGCTTAAATCCTCCGAAAATAATTCAGATGACTAACATGAGACGCTAACTGGCATCACTTCCGCCATTTTGTGAATTATTATTATTATTTTTTAACATTATAACACAAACTCTAAGCCACTTCTAAGTCAATTCTTGTGAACTGGGAAGACAATTTCTGTAGCCCAAGCACACTGAAGTCCAGAAGGAGCAGGCGAATGCTTTAGCTCGGCTTCACCCCGCATGTCCTCTTTCAGCTCTTTCTGTTTCTCCCCAGCAACACACTCGCTGATGGACACGGGCACGTGGGCCAGGTCATGGCACCAGATGCCACGTTTGAGGCAGACGACGAGGTGACGAGGGCCTGCGTTTTAACACCACGCTACGCCTGGGGGAGGAAGCAGTTTCACTCCCATGGCAACTGCGACAGAGCCGATTACATAAGCGGTGAAAAATAAGAAAGAGGAAGAGAGGCTTTTAATAACGCACGAGAAGGCCGCTAGATATCCGACGTGTCTAATTAGAGGCGCGTGATATCACGATATCGTAACAAATAACGTCACGTCTCTAAATAAAACTAGCTGTGTTACTATGTGACCGCTTTTTGAAGAGAGTGTTTTGTTACTTAACTCAACATTTCATGTGTTCTTGAAACTACGAAACTTTTTACTTTCAGCATATTACCCGTAACTACCAATAAATGCTTTTAAACACTCATCCTCCATAGTCTGAGTTTGGAGGGGGGGGGGGGGGGGGGGGGGGGGGATCAATGACATTAAGTAGTCCTCCATTTTCAAACACGTTTCTAATCCAATCATGTCTCTTCTTCCATCCAGGAGAGCTGGGAGACCAAACGCTCTTTTAGACCAGATGAATGACTTGCATTTAAAAGCAGGGATGAGGAGAAAGCTTTTGTGGACCATCACGTGTTGCGCGTTTTCCGTCTCCATCTGTCGAGAAGGAGGATCGGGTGGCGCTGCAGACGTGACGGACGGCTCCGGTGCACACGCCTCCTAATCCGCGGGACCCGTTTAGGACGGCGGCTCTGGGTAGAACAGCTCGCTTTTAGATATCAGGGCTACGGTGTTGTCACGCTCAAAATATATGTGCGCTATACAGTCTATTTTTACCGCTGATATATTTAACACGCACAATATTATCATCGTGGACGTTTCAGACTATCAGCAGCAGAGGTGTATTTATATTCATCGCTTCTGCAATTCAGTAAAGTGCTACAGAGGACATACGGCATGGGCTTTCCTCTTGATTTGATTTAATTTAATTTATTTACGAAGTTTACACATTTAAAAAAAATTTCCCCCTTTGAAGTGTTATTTCCCCACCGTGATTAGACAATCAGTCCACAATTAATTCTAATACATTCTAATTTCTCTTTCTCTGCAATTTATACACTTTTAATGGCCGGGCAATATGACCCCCCCCCCCCCCAATAAATAAATAAATAAATAAATAAACAAACAAACAAATAAATTAATTAAATAAATAAATTAAATAAAGTAAAAAATAAAATAAAAATAAAAAAAATCACAAAATGCCAGCAAAACAGTAGTTTTATAAATAATATTAAAAAATTATTTAAAAATTAATTTATAACAGATTTACTTGTTTTTTTTTAAGATTTAAAAATAACAGTTTTATTCATAAAAAATTTAATTTTAGACAGTGAAAAAATGATTTTTTCAAAATTTTATAAAAAAGATTAAGTACAAAATTAAATATTTTTCACACCAGCTGTTTCCAGTGAGTGTGTAATAGGAAAATTTAATTAATTATATAAAAAAATAAAATAAAAAAAAAAGAATCACGATATCTTAGAAAAGCATATCATGGCACAACATCGACATATCAAGGTATCGATATTATATCTTCATATAATCGCTCAACCCTAGATTTTCCTAGAAGAGAACTTTTCCTAGTTTCTTACTGATGTTAGTAAGTAAAGAGATGAAACGTCTTAAATTTCTGAGTCACTGGGTGATGCTGTATAGCAACACAACGTCATGTCCGGACTCGGGAGAGAAGGCGGATCGATGATAATAAAAAGGGAATCAGTGGAGAGATCATCTGGAGAGATCGACGCCGAAGAGCACCTGCGCTCCAAAATCCCTCGTTCTAATGAAAATAAACACCAGAGCTGTCTATCACGTGACTTTGTGACTTATGCTGTGGTAGACGATTTTGTACAGAAACAAGGAAAAAGAGACATAAGAGAAAAAAAACGTGGAGGAAGGATTGGTTGGGCAGCGAGGATTGTCTGTTCTGCAAAGAGAACTGGAGGTACAGTGGAAAGAAACATAGCTATTTTTATACTTCACTAAGAATCAAGTCGAGTTTGTTTTTCTGTTTCTTAACAGACATTTTGGTACGACATGACAAACCGAAGCTTTATGTATTATTATTATTATTATTATTATTATTATTATTATTACAGTGCTTACGTTTTTGCTCTCGGCAGGGATCGGCAGCGCGTGATGGCAGACCAATTTGCTTTCCTCTCTGACTCTCATTGACTGTTTCGCAGCGCTGTCCTTGCTACTTGTCGTAGCGCTACACGAGCGGTCGCCATGGGAACACACAGCGAGTTAATAAGAGACAGAAATCAGGGCTAAACCGTGTGGCGTGCATTCGGATTTAAAGCGTAAATGATTCCTCAGCAGTTATAAGAATTTAAAGGGGCAAATTATTATTATTTTTTTAAGATTAGGTCGGTCAGCTGGGTTTGAAATGCGAATGAATCCCGCCCATGATCATGAAGCTCCTCCTCCAGGATTTACGGTGGATCTAAGGTAGAGCAGCATGTCTATGAAATGACTGACAGGAGGCGCATCCAAACACAAACAAGCATTCCGGACCGGAAGTCAGTTTTCCAAACAGGTTTTCTCACCAACTTAATAAATTTTTGCAAAGGCGATGGCTTAATGCATTGTTTTGTTTTTTAAAAAATATGTTCTACATATCGTCCAGTTTACTATACAAGCAACAGCAAATTTATTTATTTATTTTTTAAAAATCACGTATTGCATCTTTAATGCTGCCGTCGTGTCAGAAGTGAACGTAATAAAACAGTTACTCTGTTGCATTTCACTCTAATCACCGCGTTGCAGACGTGTCGCACTGAAGCACAAACAATCGCAAACATCGCAGAAAACGTATATAAACGTTATAATCGGAGGAAAGAGGAATGAGCACGTTAGGTGATTGACAGCCACCCAATCGGGGAAAAAAAAAAAATCACTGAAGAGATCGAGCAGCGTACGAGTAATGGAGTGAAGGTTTTGCTTTTCAGTGCGGCACGTTGTCCTCGTTGTGACTGCACAGATCGAGTGCATGCGTACACACAGGACGCAGACTGCCTGAAAGCACGCCGTCACTGCACTCATTGCAGATATCTCGAAGAAAGTCGGATCGGTATCAGATATCGGACGAGACTTGGATATCGGTATCACGATAAAACACGAAGCATAAAATCAGGACGTCCCATCGTAACATGGTGTCGCTGGTGGAAAGTTAAGAACTAAATACTGATGATAGACTTTTGACACTGATGTGTTTTATATATATTTTAATAAATTCTTGAATAGATAAATGTTCTTGTCCTCCAGTTATAACAGGATCTACTAAAAGTTGGAGCAAACAAAACTGCTTGTACTTTGTCAGGGATTTTTAAATATTACAGTAGCCACCCCTATCTTGTTTGATATGTTTGATATCCAAGACAAATATGATTTAAATGTCATTTTCTGACGTCACTCTCCTCTCGACATGTCTGTTCATGTTTATTCCCAACTTCTTAAAGTTAGCAGGCTAGGCTAACAGGACCAGCAGTCAAACATAGTCGTATAACAGAGTAACGCGTGTGCTCTTGTACATCGAAATGCTCTAATGAAAGACGGAGCTGATTTATTTAAGGAAAACGAAGCCCTCGTGATCAGAGCTCGCGCTATGGGAAAGGGTTTAACGTTAAAGATAAAAACAGCTCGGTTACTATCATTACTCCATTTAGCTCCACAGCACATTAGCGCAATGTACAGTCCACCTCGAAACACACATAAGACGCTACGTGGTCGATTAAACCTCTGGCATGTCTGAAAAAACACTTGAAACTTTTAATAAATGTGAATTCTTTACCTCTAGCGACGGGGTTTGCCCTTGTTTTCTTCTTAAACCCCTCAAATCTACTCCACTCATGGACCCCAGCCGGACACGCCCTCTTTATTCTCATTGGCTGGCGGCGTCCAGGGAGTCGCGCTGCGCACAGCGCTGATTGGCTCGCTCGACTGTCGATCAACATCAGCCGCTCAAAACTTCCGTTTGCCAAAAGAAGTTGCGACGCGGTTCGGTGATTGGTTGATTCAACAAGCGCCAAAGGAATAATATAGATTATAACAGGTAAAGGTGCGATAGCTAATATTTCATACTGGTACAAATGATGTGGAAATTTATGTAGAAATGATTTTAAAAAGTAATGGTTTAAGCCATTGTCTCAAAACAACCGGAATGTTTGTTTGTTTGTTTGTTTGTATTTAGATTGGCCTCTTATCAATCATTTTATAGACACATCCCCAACACCCCTTCACACCCTTATAAATCATTATGAGGAGAAGAACTGCTGATGCTAAGTGTAGTTGAACAGGTGTACATTTTGGGGGCGGAGCTTTGTGTACATGGGTGGAAATAGGGGCGGGATCAATGATTAAAAAAAGTCATTCCAGCTCCACCTATTTAACCACTAGATACCTATTGTTGCACAAATCTTACCTAATATGCACCTTTAAAGTTTTAAATAAAACACCTGGGGTCATGCTTTCGTAAGAAAATAATCAACAGCAGGGTTATGTGATGAAGCAGAGTTTCTGGTTCCATCCCAATGTTAAGTATTTTCCCACAACAGTTTGCCAAGAGTTACAATTTACAATTTATAAATGAATGGCACATCATATTTTTTTTAAATCCATTTCTAGTTATATTGCATGATCTGTTTATAGTTATGTTACATTACCATACAGAACACTTCACCATATATATAGTTATACTGTATAATTCTCATCTACAATCTTTGCTAGTCATTGCTGATTACTCAAGATTGGCATCCTGATTCATGATCATTTCTGGAAAATGGACATTTATCCTTCACATCACTGATCTGAAGGCAATTTGCAGGAGTTAGAGGTAAAAAAACAGTGCATGTGTATTTGCATTTACGCCATTTAAGTTATGGTTAAAACAGAGCAAAATTTTTATAAAGCAACTGAACATAAACCGAATTACAGACGGTTTTATTAGGGTAGACAAGCATTTCCCTATACATGTGCACTGATTTACAGTCAAAGCTGACTGGCCCTTTCCAATATGGCGACCGCGTCAACGTATTAACCTAGCTAGCAACGCCGGCTCGTCTCTCTGTTGATACTTGTTGATTGGGCGGTTGTCATATGTCACGCGTACGCATGCGCCAAAAATGGTGCGCATGCGCAGTGCAAGACGGGCAGTGACAGCGGCCTCTCCCATTATTTCTTATTGGGTGATTTTTCTAGCTGTAAGCTAGCTTTGCGCTAACGTTAGCTAGCCACAGGAGATAGGGGACATGTCAGAGCTTCGTATTAGCTAATTTTCTTTTTAGCGTGTCTTTTTTTAAAAAATTGAACATTGCCTTTAAATCCAGCTTGAGGCCTTGGTTAGTGTAGCTAGCTAGCTAGGAGCTAAGCTAGCTGAGTTGTAAATGGCGTCGGATACGAGTGATGCCGAGGAATTTTACGACGCAACGGAAGATGTCAACTTGTCTCCGTCGCCGAATGTGTGAGTACACACTCCTGACATCAGGTCAGAAAAGGTTTCATAACCGCTGCCGATTTAATGGTGTGAAAAAACAGTGGCTAATCAAGCTGCAAGCCGAGTTAGCCAGGCTGAATGTCAAATCGATCGTTACGTTCTACACAGCTACACTACTTAGGGTTTGACGTAATGGCGTCCTCGCGCTGTGTAGTGCACTTGATGTACACTTGAGAGGGATTTGTAACACAGCCCTAGTGTTTCTAGTTCATAGTAACTCTTGTCGTGACTTGGACTTCCTGCTTGTGGTTTGTGGTTTATTTTGATATCTGGTTATGCTCATCTGATATCATAACTGTCACTCTGGGAGTCTGGGTTTTATTTATTTATTTAGGAGTTCTGTGTGTTATGTAAGAGGCACAGGCGTGACACGTAGCACAGCTCTGTCAGTGCAGGTGTTTATCAGTCTCCATCTCATCTGACACCAGTTACTGGTTAACGAAGCAGAGTAAAGCAAGATTTGACACAAAAACAGACTCATGCTGCTGATTAAAGTTTCTTTGAATACTTAAAAATAGTGTGTGTGGAATAATAAATAGCTTAACATCTTAATAAAGGGCTTAAACTAGGATAAACGGTTCAGCAATATCTGTATAACCTTTACCCTTGTTACTAGTGATGTGTCGAAGGAGTCGGCTCTTTGAATCGGATCTTTTAGTTGAACCGAGAGAGTCGAGTCTCTTATATAAACCGCCTTATTCTTCCTTCTTCTGTTTCTAGCAGCTATAAACAGTCTTTCCTTTCACCATCCTCTCCTTTCTCTCTCTCTCTTTCTCTCTCTCTCTCTCTCTCTCGAAATTATCGAGAACAAACCGCAAAGCGTAAACTCCTCTGTCCTGAAGATGTCCGGAAAAGATACAGCTTCACCACTGACTGTTATGAACCGCTGACACTGGAGACTCCCTTCCATCGATGTTAATTCCTTTGCCACTTCACCGTGGCCATTTAATGGCTCAGAAGACAATTACAAATGCCTGATTCATATATATAAAATCCAAAACTAGTGCATACAGTCTTCTTTTAAAAAAAAATAATAAAAAAAAATAAAAAGTAATCCGTTTTAAAAGTGTAGTAAGTTTTAAAAGGTGTGGTGTTGGCTTTTGTTTCCTCAGGTCACCTGAGAAGTTCGTCCTTCCCCAATCTCAGGTACGGATTACAATCCTTCTCGCAAAGCTGAAGTTAAATTGTTGCATTAAAGGCTGTAATTATTTTTTTATTCAGGTGTAGAATCAGTGTTAACTTTGCAAGCGCCGTGGGATTCGTCTCTCTCTCAGGGTGCGTCTCAATCAGCTCCCTAGGTCATGAATCAGTAGATCGTGTACACGAGTTCGGGCGCCGGTAAGGCCCCTGACTCAATTATCGTGACTACGTACTCGCGTTGTAAAACGTCACCACTGGCATTGATCAACAGCAGGCACGACCGATATCTTTCTGACATTATGTGTCGTAGAAATTTGTTAGCTTAATCACACGCTTTTCTGTCATGGTGCTTCAGGCAGGATCGTAGGCGAGCTAGTGGATATTTTAAAAATCATTAAACACTTAAAAGTCATTAGACTCAAATAAACCGTATACAGATCATCAAATAAAGTTAACAAGCTGCTTAAATTTGTAGACGAAGTTGGCTGAGAGTTCATCCGTCCGTTTTTTTTTTCAAGCTGTGAAGCTTCAGAAAATATGACTTCACCTCCGATAAGGGAACACAGTGAGCATCGATGCGCCCTTGTTTTTGCAGTGCATTGTGGGATTTTTTTTTAGGGAGCGAACGTTCCAGGGCGCTGGAAGGATTCTGCGATTGAGACAGCCCTTAAAATGGCCGACTGTCTGATCAGCGCCCTGACTACTGAACCAGAGAGCTGATTGAGACGCACCATCAGTCTGCTGTAGTCTCACGAGGGCTGAGATCGGCAGATGGTAGAAACACCGCCCACGCGTCGCGTTTAGTTCGGTAACCACTTCAGCGGGTTGAGCGACTGTGAAACAAACGCATCACACTCAGTCCACGATCTGCCTCTGAATCAAATGTTCACCGTATCAGAATATCTGCTTAAACCAGTGTTGTGATGTCATCACTACATCTTTATCTATCTGCAGATGGTCTCAGCTGCAAAGTAGGCGTTACAGTAGGTGTTTAACGCAATGCCAAGATCTGTATCTGTGTCTTATTAGCGCTACGATTTGAACTTGAAGTGGGCGTGGCCTACACCGTTTTGTGTAAACACTGGGTGGGGCATTTTGTTAATTAGCACAGTATATAACAACAAATGAATTATTGTGCTCATATCATGTTCCAGCAAGATTTTTTTTTTTTTTTTAAGGTCAAATTATTCGTCATTTTTTCACTATCTGACAAAAAGTACGAAAGCTGTTTTTTTTTTTTTTTTTTTTAAATAATTGGCATCACTAATAAATATTGTTAACTGATGTTCCTGTCAGCTAACTCAGACATACACTGATAGATTTATTCCACATTAATAAACTCGAAACGTTCTTATTTGCAGCGACTGAAAGCGAGGACGCCTCGCAAGTCTAGACGAGCGCACGTGAGAGGTGGGGGAAGGGGGCGGGGCTTTCAGGCGGTGTCGGTTAAGCTCGAAGTGTTCACAGCACTCGCTCAACTGGCACTCGTTCCAGATTAACACACCGATCGGCTCAACTCTCATTTCATTTGTTGTGCTCTTTTGGCGTATTTTTGAGTGATAACTCTTACTAGCGTACTCCGGCGTTAAATTGCGGCGCTCCTGCGCAAAATTCGTAACAGTCGTCGGGTCTGATGATTATAATACGATCAGAGCAAACGCTGTTAGACATTGTGGAAGTGTAATATTGCATACAGAGAGATGATTAAATTGCATGAACGAACAGATGAATGCTGTAATGAGAGATTGACATTTAGTGGTTTAGTTTTTAACTGATCTTTTTCCTTCCGTAGGGTCTAGAGAACCCAGTACAGGAAGAAGCTGCTACGTCAGAGCCTCGCCATGATGACTCTCTCCAGGTTGCACTTGTTTCTCCCTTATATCTGTACCTGCGAGACATGAACTGATCGTGACTGCCGCTGAATGTTAGCCTGTAAGCAGTGTAACGCCGTGCTACCTGCTCTGTATCACTGCCGTACAGCGTTGTTCCTGTGTCTGTGTGGAATTTGGACTCTGAGAGCTCTGATCCGTGTACGTCTGTGTGTTTTGGCCGAGTCCCAAGCTCTCTCCGTCTGAGAACAAAAGGCGCATTTGTTGCTACAGTGGAGCTTTCAGACACCCAGCAGCGTTTCCCGAACAAACCCGCGACTCTTTAGTCGTGCTACTGACATCCTGCATCCCAGGAGACAGCGGCGTAGCCAGGAATTCATTTCACAGGCGGATGAGGAAATAAAACCCGTAAATAAAACCACCGTGTGCGTGATTAGTGTGACGCTGATCATGTATCATCCGTGGATGCCAGACAGTAATTATTTAAGGCACAATATACGACCAGGCAATGTTGCCATATTAATAACATTAACATGAGCACGAAATAAAATATTTTTCTGTCAGTTTCGCCAAAAATATGCTAGGGATAGAAACCGATAAAATCAGGCCTACGCTTTGATGTCACCGCGATATCCCTGAGCTCAGAGTGTTAGCTATAGCTAGTAGCTTTCAAACTGGAAAAATGCACAATCCTGATCGTTTCCCATGGATTGGAACATCGCTTTTCCGAGATCCGCATTAATCTGTCCGTTTCTCTCTCTCTCTCTCTCTCCAGATCATCGACAGTATTATAGAGGAGAGTCAGAAAGGGGGCGGAGTCGAGGAGGATCTGTTGAGCGGTGAGGAGAAAAGCGCCGCCTCCTCACTTCCGGAACCTCCAGTAGCCCCGGATCTCCCTGCAGCTCCCGCTGAACCCGATGTCGAACAGGAAGTGAGGTCGCAGGACACACCAGAAACACAGGAAGTGGCTGCTGATGGAGCTCAGGCATCTCAGGAAGAAACTTCTCCTCCTCCTCCTCCTCCGGACATCACGCGCGCTCTGGGGACGTCTCAATCCGCCGACGCTAACTCCATCACAAACGCACCCAAAACGGCGGACATCTTGGATCAGGTGCCGCTCGGAGACAAACCGGAGTCAGACTCCTCCGGCCCATCGAAGCCTCCCAGGCAGTTCACGGTAGAGCCGGATATCGTAGCTAGCACCAAGAAAACTCCTCCCACAAGACCACCACCTCCCAGCGGAGCTCCGCCTCCCAGGCCGCCGCCCCCGGCTCGCCCCTCCCTCCCCGCCAGTAAAAAATCTCAGGAAACCATTCGGCCCACGAGGCTGGAGGGTGAGACGTCTATCGTTTATTCATTTATCTATTATTCTGTATATAGAAGTGTGTGTGTTTTTTTTTTTTTTTTTTTTTTTTTTTTTAGGAATCGCTTGTTATTAAAGCGTGTGATTTAACGTTATTTATCAGGTGGTCTTATGTGTTAGAAATGAACTTTATCCTGGTATGATGTGACAATAAGGCGTGCTGTGATTGGTCAGTGTCTGCAGAGGGAGCGGAGGAGCCGTGCGGATTGGTCAGTCCCAACTCCAGCATCAGAGGACTCGCTAAAGAGCTGCAGCACTCTCTGGACCTCGCCAGCGCCACCAGCGGGGATAAAGTGGTGACTGCGCAGGTGAGCTGTTCCTGCACATTACAGTATCTGCATAAGCCACAGAGATGATGATGATGATGATGATATTATTATAATATGTATTGTAGTCTGATTACGCTGAAGTGTTTGTGTGATGGTAGCAAATACACAAATATGCACAGTGATGTTTCTGTGTGTATAATATAGGTGTGTTTACATGTTTTTTGCTTTTGTGATGTTTTTGTTTTGTGTGTACTTGTGTGATATCTGCCTCGTGTGTGTTTCCGTGATGTTTGTGCGATGCTTGGTCATTTTGTTTGTGTGTGTTTGATGTTTGTCTGCAATGTCTGTATGTGTTTATTTGTGTGTTTGCTTGATGTTTGGTGATTCCGTTTGTGTGTGACGTGTGTGTGTGTGTGTGTAGGAAACTGATGAGCGACAGCCCAGTCTGAGTGGTGGTGAAACTCCTGGACCACAGAGACCACGCTCGAACTCGGGCAGAGAGCTCACTGATGAGGTACTGTTACGTGTGTGTGTGTGTGTGTGTGTGTGTGTGTGTGTGTGTTAGATCTCCAGTCATTCATTCAGGGTTTTATGTGTCCGTGCAGGAGATCTTGGCGAGCGTGATGATTAAGAACCTGGACACGGGTGAGGAGATCCCGCTGAACCAGGCCGAGGAGAAACTCCCAGCTGGAATCAACCCACTCACACTGCACATCATGAGGAGGACCAAGGAGTACATCACGTACGACTACCGCATTACCCATACTGCACCTGTCTGACGTTAAATACTGAGCGACACACCCTAACGCTGGGATCGTGCTAGCGCCGTTCTCCTGAGTTTGAGTCAGATTTTCACTGCGATTTAAAACTAAGATGAGAGCCACATCAGATAAGAGAACCTGATTCCCCATAATGCACCACTCTAGCATTTCCAGAGTGCGTTTCAGTGCAGCAAAAAAAAAGACGTTAAGGTGTGACAATCCCATCAAGGTGGTCCAGATTGCAGGCCACGATATCATAACACGATACTTGAAGCCATTTCTACAACACACAACTTTTTGCTAGCAAACAGTTGTAGCATTTAAACAAAAAACCCAAAAAAAACAGCACTAAATATAATGCTACTTTTATATAATGTCTACTAAGGCTGGGCGAGATGGCGATATAATGTCGATATCGTGATAAACTGTCGCGATACTCCTTTCTGAGATGTATTGTGATATTCCTAACTTTGTTGTTTTTTTTTGATAATTAACTAACTGGAATTAAATGAACGCAGCTGTGAAAAGAAAAACGTAAAACTATACATTTTTTTCAAACAGATTTTCAGTGGTGTTCAGAATTTCGTTTTTGTACGTATCGAATAAAAGTATCAGCAAACTCCGTTCATTTTTAATGTTAGCTACGTTGTTTATCGTGATGCATATCGTACAGAAGTATCGTGGTATGATGTTTGTGTCATATCGCCCAGCCCTAATGTCTGTTCTAAAGACTGTGTCCCATTTTCACATCACTTCCCTTAAATACACGTAATCATGGAAAAGTTTGTTCAGCTCTCACACACTTATCTCTTAGATTAGTACGCAGTAAAAGAGGTCACATGACAAAGCCTGGTTAATTTGGAGCAAATAAACAAGATGATGTGGTGCACTTTTTTTTTAAAATTATTATTATTATACACTTTCCTCTTAGGATGTGACCTGAAATACAATTTTCATTCAGGATTTCCATCCGGTCCTCAGAGACAGGTTTTTTTTTCTTTTTTTTTTTTCCTGTGTCTAAACCCGGTTCCTCGACGATGAGCGTGACTCGATTAGAATAAAACACAGGCTTGAACCGTGAGGCACGAGGAAAAGAGAGAGCTGCAGTTTTATAGACGTGTTTAAAAGTCCTCTGAGTAACATCAGAGCAGCGAAACAAGGCGACGAGCTATTTCCCCGTCACGCCTCGAGCGTCTGCGGCGTATATCTGTCTCACCGTGTCTCCGGGGTCTTTTCCAGAGCGATATGCATCCGTAATCCCGTTCTCCACGCTCCGATCTGTCCTCGCTTTACAGCGGAACCCGACGTGACACACGACTGCTTCCCCAAAGCAGATTTATTTATCTTTAACCGCATTACTTCCAGAAATGGCTAATAGTGACTGAAGGCTAGTTTTAACAAGCTGTACCGTGTGCTAGACAAGGATTTAGCTCCACAGTGTGACTCGGCACCTCTCTCCTCTCTCCACAGGAACGACGCCGCTCAGTCAGACGACGACGATAAGAGCCAGGCGCCGCTGACCGACTCGGATGGAGGGAAACTCAAACAGAAAACGTAAAAAAAAAAAAAAAAACTCCAACATTGTTGATCACCTGCTTTTAATTACCGATCGTGAACATTTAGTTCTATTTAACTTCCTCGTCTCTCCCTCTTTCTATTCTTATTTTCCTCTTCCTATTATATATATTTTTCTATATATTTTATTCATTTTTGTTCCTGATCGTTCTTTTTCTTAAATCTCTTTTCCTTTTGTTCTTTTCTTTCTCGTCACGTTCCTATTCCTGTTCTCCCTCTTTTCATTTTTATCTCTTCTTCTTTTTTTTTTTTTTTTTTTTTTTTTTTTTTTTTTTTTTTTTTTTTTTTTTTTTTTTTTTTTTTTTTTGATTTCCCCTGCTGTCCATCTTCTTTTTCTATTCCTGTTACTCTTCTTTCTTCCTGTTCTCTTCCTACACGTCTTCCTGTCCTTTTTCTCTTCTGTTTCTTGCTCTTTCCTCTCCACCTTGTTTATTCCCTCATCACCTTCCTCTTCCTCTTTTTTTTTTCTCTTCTCACGCTCTTATCTTGCGCTCTCCGTGCAGCACCCAGCTGAAGAAGTTCCTGGGGAAGTCGGTGAAGCGGGCGAAGCACCTGGCGGAGGAGTACGGCGAGCGCGCGGTGAACAAGGTGAAGAGCGTGCGGGACGAGGTGTTCCACTCGGAGCAGGACGAGCCGTCCTCCAGCGATGACGAGGGCATGCCGTACACGCGGCCCGTCAAATTCAAAGCAGCGCACGGCTTCAAGGGTCCGTTCGACTTCGACCACATCCGAGTGGTGCAGGACCTCAGCGGAGAGCACATGGTGAGGAGGACGCGGGAACAGAACCAGACCGAACAACTAAATGAGCTGGACGTCTGATTTATGTTATAAGTGTTTGTGGGAATGCTGTACTAATGTGTTACGCTGTGTTTACATGGTGTGTGTGCGTGTGTGCTGTTCAGGGAGCGGTCTGGACGATGAAGTTCTCTCACTGCGGCCGGCTCCTGGCTACAGCCGGTCAGGATAACGTGGTTCGCATCTGGGTCCTAAAAAACGCCTATGACTACTTCAACAACATGAGGATCAAATACAACACCGAAGGTAAGAATTTGTCGTGGATTATTTTACCATGACAGCACAACACCGAGTGTTTTATTCCTCACGCACATATCATATTTCACTCTCTTACTGTAGGTCGTGTCTCACCTTCGCCCTCTCAAGAGAGCCTGTGCTCCTCCAAGTCTGACACTGAAGGAGGGGTAAGACACACACACACACACACACACACACACACACAGCCTTACTAGCAGATGTAAAGCAGCAAATTGTACGTAGCTACAGTAAATGACTGAGATGACTGGTTTATCTGATCAAATAGGCAGAGACTTTATCTAAAAAACTAGCAACTCAGTAAACGCATAATAAACGTCAGATCTGTGTGAAGTCTTTAATTAATCCGATGCATGTCCCCAAAGGAAATAAAGGGAATCTTTTCCTTGTAAATACTTCCGTTAATTCGTATAATTCTTGTATAACTGAGACGTCTGTAAGTCTCTGGATAAGAGCATCTGCTAAAATGCTGTAAATGGAAATATAAATGTAGACAATCTCTGTTTCCTGTGTGCCAGCTGGCAGGAGCAGCAGTGGAGGACCCGGACCTCGAAGACAGAAACGTTCCCTTCAGGCAGCTTCCCTTCTGCAAGTATAAAGGCCACACAGCCGACCTTCTCGATCTCTCCTGGTCAAAGGTGAGCGTTTGACACCCGCTCTTCTGTCTCCTGATTATTTTTATATATATATGTATGTATTTCTTCTAGGAGTAGAAATGCAACAAAAACTAGAAACAAGCCAGACTGTGATCATATCATTGATTACTCACACATTTAGGGGTCTCACCCCCACTATTTATAACACACAAATACAAACTAGTATGTATAGTGGAATCACACACTACATTATTTCTCAACCAAAACACATCTGCAGTGTGTGAGCGGATACCTGAATGCACCCACACGGACTGATTCTTTTGAGCTTAAAAACTAGGAGTTCTAGCCCTCATTATAAAACGTCAAATGAAAAGGTTCATCATGCAGCGAAGTCCATAACAGTTTCACACAACATGCGGTATTTAAACAAACAGAATTTGTAGTTCGATAACACAGCGAGCTCCAGATACTCATTACTGATTGACGCCTTCCTGTCTTCGCAGAACTACTTCCTGTTGTCGTCGTCCATGGACAAGACGGTGCGCTTGTGGCACATATCGAGGCGGGAGTGCCTCTGCTGTTTCCAGCATATCGACTTCGTCACAGCGATCGCCTTCCATCCCAGAGTGAGTGTGTGTCCACTTCTGGCCCCTGTGACTAAGGGCGTGAATGCGGAAGTGCTAATGTGCGTCTGTGTCGTGTAGGACGACCGGTATTTTCTGAGCGGCTCTCTGGACGGAAAGCTGCGTCTGTGGAATATTCCGGATAAGAAGGTGGCTCTGTGGAACGAGGTGGACGGCCAGACGCGCCTCATCACCGCAGCCAACTTCTGCCAGAACGGCAAATACGCCGTCATCGGCACTTACGACGGACGCTGCATTTTCTACGACACAGAGGTGTGTGTGTGTGTGTGTTTGACTTTAGTAAGACCTACACTATATGGCCAGAAGTTTATGGACACCTGGGACGGGCTCGGTGCAGGACCACATGTGGGTGTGATGGTCAAGTGTCCACATACGTTTGGTCATATAGTGTGTATTTATGCTTTCTTTGGTCAGAAATGATTTTCCCAGTCCACTACGCATGATGTATTTTTGTTATTGTCACTCGCAGATGTTAGAAAGGCTACGTTGTTCATTTTGTAACAGGTGTTTTGACACGCGCCATGTGATACGCGTGTGTGTGTGAACCATAAAGGCGATACTAAGCGATACGGTTTGTAACAAGATTTTTGTTTCCTTCTTTCTCTTTTGTGTTTGTTTATCCGCCAGCGCCTTAAGTACCATACGCAGATCCACGTGCGCTCCACCAGGGGGAGGAACCGCGTGGGCCGCAAAATTACTGGCATCGAGCCTCTGCCTGGAGAGAATAAGGTACCACGAGAGTCTTAATCATGCCTAATACACACGTGTTTAGTGTTAAATTACACGCTGCGGAAGCCAAAACACTGCTGTGAGTGTTTGTAGTGAATGAAACAGCATTTTTTTTTTTAAATTATTATTTTTTTTAAATACCCCAACAGATCCTGGTGACGTCAAACGACTCTCGCATTCGTCTGTATGACCTGAGAGACCTGTCGCTGTCCATGAAGTACAAAGGCTACGTGAACAGCAGCAGTCAGATCAAAGCTAGCTTCAGGTGAGGAGCGACGCTATGATGATATAGAGGTGCAGGCTACATGTAATGGTCATGTGACCTGCTATTGATCGAACGCAGTTTGTGTGGCCACGCCCCCACAACAAGAGCTAACGATAATAAAAACAATCAGTTTGTTTTAAAAGGATGTGTGTGTGTGGTACACGCGTGTGACGAGCACGCACGCGTCATGAAGACGCGCCCATCTCAGTGATTTCTACAGAGATCGCTTGTTCCAGTGTGAATTGATTTATAAATACAAATACAATGGGTCTGGAAATTAAATACCATCCGAATCACAAAGTGATTTTACAACTTATTTTGCTTGATATTTAGTGTTTTATCATAAATATTGATGTCAGTCTGCTGATGTGAATCATTCCACCCGTGTAGCTCAGTTATGAATCAGATTCAGTGTGAGATTATATTTTTTATAGAAATGGTGGCACGTCGGTAGCAGATTCATGATTAACGTAATTTTTTTTTTTAGGTTTATGATACTAAAATAACTGGCACGTATTTTCTGCTGTCCTAGTCATGATTACTCGTTCATCGTGAGCGGCTCAGAGGATAAATATGTGTACATCTGGAGCACGTACCATGACCTGAGCAAATTCACCTCTGTACGGAGGGACCGCAATGACTTCTGGGAAGGAATTAAAGGTAAAAATGAATGAAAGATGACCATGAAAGACAACACTGTATCAAGATATCGCTTCTGTAAACGCTCAAATATTTATATATTTATATTAAACGGCATCTGCATATTTTGCAAAATAGCACCAATCGTTTATAATCATCGCAAATTTTCGATACACTTCTCTCTTGAGGCGGGGCTTCGAGGGTGGAACAAATATCCAACATGGCTGCCATCTGAAAATATTCTTCAGCCATCCATTTCTTTAGTCTAATAGCTATCATGATAAATGCTTTGTCTCGTAGCCCATAACGCAGTCGTGACGTCGGCCATCTTTGCGCCACACCCGGATCTGATCGTGCCTCAGGAGCCGGGGGCGGAGAAACCCGATACCGAGTGCAAGAGCAACGTCACAGACGAATCAGAGCCCATCCCTTCAGGTAACACTTGTAGCCATGGCAACCAGCATCGCACAGCTCTTGTTGCGTGTACGATGTTAAACTTCTCCCGCCTCTCTCTTTCTCTTTGCTTATAGGAGCTTTAAAAACAGATCACACGGAAGTCCTCCTCTCCGCCGACTTCACAGGCGCCATCAAAGTGTTCGTCAACGTGAAAAAATACTGAGCGCTTTTAATCTGACAGACTGTAAAAAAAAAAAAAAAAAAAGAACGACAGCTTTGTTTTAAAAACAGAGACGATTCAACGAGTATCACTTTATTGTATGTCTTTAATCGGAGGGCTATTAACTCCGCCTACAGCTCCTTCTTCGTCTGCCAGTCGGCTTCTGGCGAGTGCTCTGAGAGGGGGAAGCGGGGTCGTCGTTAAGCCCCGCCCTCTGTGCAGGGAACAGGGACCCAGGAAGTGGAGATGGTGGAGGAAAAGGATGGAAATTGAGGAACATATCCCGAACGCGACGCACTTCTTTTATCTTTCATCTTTCTTTTCTTTTCTTTGGGCAGACAGCGGTAATTGGTTTGAGTTAAAAGCTAGAATGTTATCAGTGCACCCAGGGATGAGATCAAACTCGTGCATAGAAACATAACACACAATGAGCCTCATTTATCAGCCTTTACATAAAGGTGTTTGTACAGAGAACTAAAATTCCTATAATATTTAAACATTTCGTTAGCGCCGATCTTCTCAAGCATATGTCAACGAACGCCATTTCGTCGGAAATTACCAAGCGTGTTCACGGTACAGCTGATTTACATTTAGCATTTGGTCACGCCCACACAACTCCATAAAAGGTAAAGCTTGCAGAGGCTGAAAGGGTGCCTCCTAAACACCTTGTGCTCTAAATTTTCCAGTAATGCAGCTCAGCCATTGCAGTGCATCAGTACAATAGACACACACTAACCTATCCACCTGTTAGAGGGCGCCGTTACTTTTGTCTTAATCGGACAGCTAGGTTTATTGTCTTAATGTATGGGTTGCCTTTGGGATTGCTTTCTTGTAAGTTATTAATTTGAAACGACCGATTTTTGTGAAACGTTCATTATACTTGTGCGTGCAGCTGAAATAAATGATTTATTTTAACCCGTAAATAAAATCGCAGCAACTCTTCGCCACTTATACGTCTCCTTGTACGTAAATTTACACAGACCAGCAGGATATGGACCTATTTCCGAACTGGATTTTCATGAACAGTTCGAATGATTTCCGAATACATCTGTTCGTATCCAGTTTGATACATGAGGCTCGTTGCAAATGCGTCACGGCTCAACAGGAAAAAGAAAACACGATGGAAAATTTCCACCAACAGTAGAACGTTTACGGTATGAGACTTCAGTATTAAAGCCACTCGTAAACATTTAACAGCGGAAACTAAACGAATTTCTCGTGCCGTCGCTAATAAAATAGGGTGTAGGGCCATGTTAACGTCATTGAACGGGTCGACACGTACACATGCATCGAAAGTATTTATCAGATTCGACACGGTAGCCTGATCGTCTGCGTGTAAGATCGGTGATTAGTCGGAGCTAGCTTGCTAGCTATAGGAAAGTGAACAAGGCTGAGAGGCGCTGCAGTGTTATTTTTTGTTTGTTTGTTTGTTTATTTCGATGAATGCTGAATCTCAGCTGCGTTTTTGTCCCCAGTTTGCAGTTACCTTGTTATTTTTCGGGTCGTGTGCCGATCTTACTTATATCATTTCATAGTATGATGAGTTCAGAAGCAAAGTTCGGCGTCTACGTTGATCAGAAAACACTTTTTTACATCGTTGTTGTTGGGTTGTTGACATGTTTGTGGGTGGAGTTAAGTGTGTTTTGTTTTTGTTTTTTTTCCCTTTCCCCCACATGACCAGAAAAATAGTTGAGACATTCAGCAAAAGTTTGACCGAATGGACAAAAGTGTCCAAAAGTTTTCATGCATTTCTGTTTTTTCTGCTTTTCTTCATTTCTCCTGTTTTTCACTTCATCTCTGTGTTGGTTTTGTGTTAAATGTTATGTATGAGCCAAATATCATAAATTACAGCTTCATATCTGATCAGAGTGATGTAAGCTAGCAGCCCTGCGGGGACACACACACACACACACACACATTCCTAATTCGTTCCTATTCCTTCTGTTGAAGCTCTCAACACCATAACACATTTGTGTTTATCAGTGTTATTGTATGCTTGTAAAAAAAAAAAAAAAAAATTGAACCACTTGATTTTTTTAAAAAAGGGATTCACTCAAGAATAAAGTATAATGGTTTTCCCATGTAAGATGAGGAAATCTCGGGTAAACGAGGTATTTATGTCGACATCCGTTATTATTATTATTACTATTTTTTTTTTCCAGTCTTCAGTAAATGCTTTATCCTGGTCTGGGCTTCTGTGGTTTAACAGTTTGTTTATTGTAACGTTCTGGCTGCTGTGAACAGAATGAGGACTTGAGAGAAGGGGGAGGTCTGTTTTTTCTTTTTTAAAGCACAAAACACCTTTTCAACAAATACTTGAAATGAAATGAAACTTTCACAAATTCAGCGAGATGCCGTCAGATCAACTCGCTCCGCCTTTCTCACTGCAAGACACAGCGTATACGAAAGAGTATCGTTACTCACACACAGGTGAGCCCTCAGTCGTGAAATTACCCTCTTTCTCCAAGACTCCGCCCTTCACTGACAACGCGCTCGGCCATGCCCGGTCCACCATTTAGAGTTTGGGGAAATAGAACCAGCTATGTTCGTCAGAAAATATTGCAGGTGTGTACAAAAAAAAAACAGCTGCACGAGCGGAGCGGAGAGGATTGGTCCAAATTTCTGGAGGAGGAGACCGGATCGGTCAAACAGACCGGTATTAAGAAAACCCGCTTCCCTTTCTTAAACATCTGCTGATGTGCGATTATGTGTTTTAAAAAGGAACATTATGGTTGACAACGAGCACATGATCAGTAAACAAACAGTTTTGGGACACAGAGCGTAGGATTAAAGGAAAGCCACTGATTCCCGAACTACAGACGCTGGACAGTCTGAGGTTTTCACCATTGGTACACCAATTAATAAAAAGAAAAAAACAAACAAACTCAAGTCACACTAAATGAAAGTAGAGTGTTTGATTAAATTCCTTCAGAGGAACAAATTCAAGTGTTACTACACCAGTCTACTAGAGCAAGTGGGCGGAGCAATAAGGGTCAGGTGTTTCCGATTTGCATATTCACAGTGTCTAAAGTTTCTGATGAGGGTCGTGTACACTTGTGTGCTTTTTTTCGCCGTTCATTTCTCCCTACAGTGAGACTGGATTCCACACCGTCTGAATCACAGTTACCACCAAGACCTGTTTATTGTAAAGATTGTGAGACCAATCATCATAAATCTTTACAGAGGGACTTTCCTTAAAAGGACAAAACTAAGACACCTGTACAAATAAATGCTTAAACTTCATTTTACAAAAAAAAAAAAAAAAAAAAAACCTGGGCCGACGCCTTGTCTAGAATCGGAGCAGCCACGAAGAGGAGGATTCTGGGAGACGTACAGACAGTAACTCCTGGCCCGAGTCCAGTTGTGAAGCGTTACAGGGAGGGTGTGTGTGCGGGCGTGTGTGTGTGTGTGTGTGTGTGTGTGTGTGTGGGGCGAGCAGTTCGTGGGTGCAGTCCATCGAGCTGCTTGAGAAACAGAAGGTCACAGAGGTCAGTGTTTGCTCTTCTTGGATTTCTTGTGCGAGCGGTGTGGAGATCGGGACGAGGAGCGCCTGGACCTGCGCTGTGGAGACGGAGACCGGGAACGCTTGGACTTCCGCGGAGAACGCGACCTCGTCCTAAACGCCGAGAAACACAACAGATACTTATATTAATCTATATATACGCGCACGTTATTATAATAATATTTATGTATGTTAGCACATATTATGTAAGGAGTAAAACACAAGGTGTGGTGCTGTTATAGGAAAATAATCAGCGGCACGGTGGTGCGATGCGGTCTGGCACAAAGCACAGTTACCGTTATCACGATGAAACGTGCATCCTGAAGAGTTTTATTCCTCTTACGCCGCGGCGAAGGACAAGAACAAATGACGAGTCGTGGGTTTTTATCTTCTGACCAATCAAAATCGAGAATGCAACAGCGGCGTGTGCATCATTAAGATTTCTCTACATAATTTTGTTATATGTAACAAACCTGACAGCGGGTGTAAGTTCAGCATTGCAGCAAAGGCTTCAAGCAGTGAACCAAAGCAACACTAATGGGACAAAAACTAAACTACTAAATGAATACCATTTTACAGGCAGTAGGAACGCTGTGTCCAGTAAAATGCCAAGCAAGCAATATGTATGTGTTTTAACCTTTTCATTACTATAGTGTGTGTGTGTGTGTGTGTGTGTGTGTACCTCTCTCTCTTGTCCTCGCCTTCCCGGCTCCGTCCCCTGCTCCTCTCTCGGTCCTCGCTCTTCTTACTCCTCTCTCGATCCCTCTCCTTGTCCCGCTCTCTATCCCGCTCTTTCCCTTTGCTCTTGTCCTCCGCTCTGTCTCTCCGCTCCTCCTTTTTCGCCTTGTCCTTCTGCTTGCTCGACGACTTCTCCCTCTTTTCCTCTTCGTCCTTATCGAACTCCTGTGAAAATAGAGGATTTTACAAAGGCATTTTTGTATATTTTGGCTTTCAATTACCAAAAAAAAAACAACAACTGAGATAAGTCCAGACGTTGCCATAGTAACAGAGTAATCAGTGTGCCTCGGGTAGAAATGAACAGCTGGAGATTTGGTTCAAGTTAAATATAATTATCAATGAGTGAGAAAATGTTCCAAAAAAAAAAAAACAACCCAAATATACATAAAGCTGATCTCGTGTGTGTGTGTGTACCTTCTGTAGCAATTTGTTTCTGTAGTGTTGAACTTGCTGTTGAAGGCTCATGTTGGATTTCTTCTGCCTTTTCCCTGACTCCAACTCGTCCTGAAACTTCATCACCTTCACCTGACACACGCGCGCGCACACACGCACGCGCACACACACACACACACACACACACACACACACCCCTTTATTTGGCATAATGGACAAACTCACTTCTGCCTACTGATTACTGCTTTGCTGGTATTTCAGCCCACACTTTATTTCTGAGTGTGTGTTTCGTCTCTCACCTCCAGCTCTCGGAGGCGGGTCCGCTTGCTCTCCGACATCTCGAAGTTGCGCAGGCTGCTTTTAAACTCCGCCCCCTCGAACCTGCTGGGGCTCGCCGCGTCGTCGCCGCTGCTGCTGTCGTCATCCGAGTCCGCTTCGTTCTCCTTCACGCCGCTGAGAGAGGTTAACGAATTAAAGGCTTGAATGATTATGGAGCAGGAGTGTAAGTGCTCTAGAGCTTTAACAGGCAAACTGGTCTATTCTGTGAAGAAGAAAAAAAATAGGTTCAAAGAAATGTAATCTTTATGAGCTGAGAGACTTTTACCTCGCGCTCATCTCATCCTCGGAGTTGGATTTAGCTGCAGGATCAAACGGGAGAGTCAAAACTGAGCGGTAATGAGATAAAGACGAAGGTGTGAAGAGAGTTTGTAGTTACCCGAGTGTTCCACGTCATCCACTCGCTCCCACTTAGACAAGGCGACGCTCGGTAACGTCTTATCCAAGCCTTCGTCCACTGAGAGAGAGAGAGAGAGAGAGAGAGAGAGAGAGAGAGAGAGAGAGAATCAACAAGAGGTACAATTCTACTTTTAACCAGATTTCCAAATATACTCATTACATCAATGATAAAGACTTTATCGAGTTCTCCACCTTAGCAAACTTATTTAGCTTTTTTTTTTTGGGCAGTAATTCCACTCAGCTTTTCCTCACATGCAAATCCAAACGTGTTGGAGGAAAGTTCCACTGTTGGCTGACACAATGCCTCTGTAGTAAGGCTGCACAATCATGCTTTAATTATGATCATTACTTGCTAAATAAATAAATAACATCACACATGCTTCACTGTGATAACTAGATTTACTCTCGTGCAATAAAACACAAACTCCTCACTTCCTGTTTTGATAGACTACTTGGCAGCATAATGGGATGTTAAACATTAATTTGTCTTTATATTTAGCATTTAAATGAGAACTCGATTAATTTGAGTCAGCAGCAGTCTGATTTTGAATCGTATCCAAAGACTTACACATTATCCTGTACGAGAAATGTAGGTTTATAATCTACAGGGTGAACAAAAATCCAGGGTCGTTGTTTTTTTCTTTTTTTTTTGACAAACTGAAATGACTTTGTTCCTAAACGGACTGAATTTCAGACTTTAAGTGGGAATTGTCATTTTGTTCATTATAACGCAGCCCTGTTTTTAAAATGATACACTAACTACCGCTGAGAGTTTTCCGTCGCACTCACGTGGCACGCCGTCGATGTCGTCCATCGCAGGGCCGAGCGGCACGCCGTCGATATCGTCCACAGGGACGCCGTCGAGAGACGATGGCTCCCAGGGCATGGGAGATCCGTCCAGGTCGTCTAGCGGCGTCCCGTCCAGTTCCGTCCCGTCCAGGGGAACGCCGTCTAACGGGGCGCCGTCCAAATCGGGAGAGGCGGTCTGCAAGAAAACTGAGTCAGCCATTTTCTTTCCTTAATTAAGAAAGTGGACATTCTGATCTTTCATGGTTAGGTACCACTAATCTTGTTAGTATTTAAACACTAAATTAAAATTCACAAGCAACTTTTAACAGTATTTGACAGCCCCATAACACACACACACACACACACACACACACACACACACACACACGTTTAGGACTCGTGTTCAGTGTGATTAGATTAAGCAGGTGGAAAAATGAGCAATAGTGGCGGTGAGCTCGAGTTGGAAGGTCACCTCTGTCCTTTCGGGCAGTTCCTCTCCTGGTTTGATGAGCCCCAGGAAGATGTTTTGCAGCTGGATCAGAAAGGATTCTGGGTAGATGGCCCAGTCCTCCCAGGCGCGAAAGCAAGCCATGATCCTTTGCTGGAGAAAGAGGGAAAGAGGGAAAGGGGGAAAGGGGGAAAGGGAAGAGAACTTGTCAGCAAACAAGACGAGTTTTAAATGAAGTGAAATAGTTCCTCCGTGACTCCGCATTCACCTTGAACTGCTCGGCCTGCAGCCTGGCCTGGATGTTCCGGTACGCCTCGCCCATGTCGCTGAAGATCTGCGGCAGCTTCGACTCGAAGCTGCACACGAACAATGACACACCGTTTGTCGGAGCGTTCCCAAATTGCAGACGATTAAATGATGCACTCTACAGATTAAGAGACAGATCTTACTATTTGCGGTAGTAGGATGCGTTTGAGACTTTGGCACTGGAGTTGTACAGGATGTCCGACACCAGATAAAGCCTCGCAACCTGCACGACAAGCAAAATGACAGAGCAGGTGAGGATCGAGCACCTAAAAATACAAGCGGGATTTATATAGTGTGTGTGAGACAACATCTGTGGTGTACAGGACTGTGTGTTGAGTAACTTTGTCACTGTATGTATGATATTCACGGTATTTTACAGCTTGTAGGTGTGTCCAGTACAAGTTCCTAAAAAACTGGTCGTAGCTAAATTGTAGACAGTGCTGCGGGGTACATCAAGTATTTCAACAATTATTAACAGAGTCTATTAAAATGGCCCCAGTTCAGCAAGTTTTTTTAAACATGAACCTGTCACAAATCCTGTTCTGGCCGATCACATGCATTTATTAATGTAAATTATTTAGCTGAAGGCAGCTCATCAGACCAGACACTAGCTACAGTTATTTCATAAACAGGAAGCTTGTCCCAGGCTTTTCATTTTATTTCTGCTTTCCGGTCTGAACGAAAACAGAACATTTACAGATGACTGGAGAGAGAAGTGTGTGTGTGTGTGTGTGTGTGTGTGTGTGTGTGTGTGTTCTCCCCGAGTCGATTTCTATGCCACTAGTCAAAAGTAGTAACATGGATAGTCTTGTTTATAGCCGTAAACTAAATATCTGGATCTTTGCAGCTGGACCTTTACTTAATTTTAGTTTTAGTTACACTCTTGTACAATGTGTCTGGTGTACAATCGATACACACATAACTGCTCTACTTTTTTTTTTAAATGCATTTTAATATGGTAATAAAACCCCAGAAATAAAAAATAAATTAAAAAAAAACCTTACAGAAAATATTGTAGAATTGGAACTGAAGCTGTAAGAGTAGAGAATTTAAGGCGGTCAATCATTTGGATTTACAGGTGTGATAAAGTTAAGGACTGGTGTGTGTGTGTGTGTGTGTGTGTGTGTGTGTGTATACCTTCTTCTGCAGTGGTGTCTGGATCATAGAGAGTGACTCAGCGATGCAGGACACCACCTCCTCTGCAGCCTCCGCTCTCTCCAGACAGAAGAGCATGGCATCACCGATCTCCACCCTACGGGGGGTTAAACCCCTCAGTAACACCTCCAGCTGCTCCCTGTGCCTGACACACACACACACACACACACACACACACTTGCATTACTGATCTCCCTCTAACACCTCCATCAGTTTCCCGTGCCGGACTCCACGCGGCCTGATTTTACGTGATGTTAATGATACAGGCGTAATAATGTAACACATACTCAGGTTTGAGCTGCCCTTTCTTTAGCTCCTCCTCCTGGAAAGGGGAGGGGTCATCCTCAGGCTCCTCATCTCCATGGAGATAGGGATTGAGGACAGGGGGCCTCCAGAGAGAGCCGCCCCGGAACATTCGGAACATTGACGTCTTCCACTCGCTCGGATTTTCACCCTGAGAGAGAGAGAGAGAAATAAAATATGGTGAAGAAAGACAGAAAAAGACAAATGGAAAAAAGAAAGATTGAGAGAGAAAGAGGTGGAGAGACAGTGAGAGCAAGGATGAGAGAGATACATAAGAAGTAATCATGGGGGAGAGAGAGAGAGAGAGAGAGAGGATGAATAATGGTGCAGAGAAAGAAAGATATAATGGACAAGAGACAGACGGAGAGAGAAAGACAGAGGGAGGAAGATGATGCGAAAAAAGAGAGAGAAACAGAGGGGTGGAGAGAAAGGAAGTGAGAGGACAAGGAAGAATGACGGAGAGAGAGAGACCAAGAAGAGGGAGAGAAAGATATAATACAAAAGAGAGAAAGAGCATGAGAGAGAGAGAGAGAAAGGGACAGATAGAGACAGACAAGAATAAAATGAAGAAAGACAGAAATAAGAGAAGAGAGAGAGCGTGAGGTTTCAATCTCATGAAAAAGAAATGAAGTAGATGAAGCAGGTTTTCGGTTGTGACTGTGTGTGTGTGTGTGTGTGTGTGTGTGTGTGTGTGTGTATACCTGCAGTATAGAGAAGAGCTTCCATCTGTAGTACACATGCTCCTGACACTTATTATCAAACAGAAATCTGTAAAATGAACACCACACAGTGTGACTAAACAGAACAGCATCTAATTCATCTATAATTAACTGTAACAGATAGGAGGAAGTATTACTGTGTTCCCCAGTGACTATGAAATATAAGACGCTTCGCCCTACATCCTGTCTGCTTAAAGAAAACCAGTTCACATAATATTTTTACATCATCTAAAGATGATTTTGATGATGATGGTTGAGTTCCAGTTCAGCGTTCCCGCTACACTGCAAGAACCGAGACCCGTTATGTAAAATAACCAAAAGTGATGCGTTCTGGCCCACTGCAAATTACAGGAAGTAGCTAAACACAAGTTGTGTGGTTCTTTGCTGAAGCAAAAGGTTCGCGGAAGTACGAGCCCTGAAAATGTCCTACACAAAAAAAAAAAAAAGTTTCTGAAAAAAGCTTTTGAGTTATCAAGAAGAGTTTTTGAATTCTGAAAAAAAAATTCTTTCGAGTTCTGAATGATTCTGAATTCGGAAAGTTGAGATCTGAAAGATTTTGAGTTCAACAAGTTTGAGTTCTGAAAAGCTTTTCTTTTCTGAATCTTTGAGTTTGAAATAAGTTTTTGAGTTCTGAAAGTTCTTGAATACTGAAAGGTTGGGCTCTGAAAAAGGTCTTGAGCTCTGAATAAAGTTTCTGTGTTCCAAACAAGATTTTGAGTTCGGGAAAAGATTGAGTTCTGAATGTTCTTGAATTTTTTGGAAATTTCAGTCCTGAATCTATGAGTTAAAAAAAAAAAAAAAAAAAAAAAAAAAGAGAAGGTTTGGCATTCTGAGTCCTTGTGTTCAAAATAGTTTTTTGAGTTCTGAAAAGGTTTTGAGTTCTTAACGTTCTTGAGTTCTGAATAAAATTTCTGAGTTCTGAACAAGATTTTGAGTTCTGAATATCTGAGTTCTGAAAGAGCTTCTGAAGGTTCTTGAACTGAATGAGTTTTCTAGTCCTGAGAAGGTTTTGAAAACCATTTGAGTTCTGAAAGATTTTAAGTTCTGAATCTTTGAGTTTGAAATAGCTTTTTGAGTTCTGAAAAGGTTCTGAAAGATTTCTGAAATCTGAAAAAAAAAAAAAAATTTTTTTGAGTTTTAAATAAAGTTTTGAGTTCTGAAAAAGGTTTTGGGCTCTGTAAATTTTCCTGAGTTTTTGAAGAGGTTTTAAGCTAACAGTATTGTACAACCCCATAACCCTCGTGCAACATACAAGTACATTGGAATTAGGCAAAATGCTGAAATTAAAACATTAAAACATAGCGCATAAAAAGGGGAGGTGCAATATTTTAATAATAAAATACCAATAGTGTGACCTTATTTACCAGAAACGATAACAACCGCACATTCCCACACACCTGAAGTCTGGGTTGTTCTTCTCTCGGCTCATGATGATGGCCTCGAACATGGGTCCCTCTCTCACCACAAACTCAATCATCCTGTGGATGAGGCACAGCAGGTTCCTGGCCGCACAAAAGACAAAGGATATGAGAGCATGAATGAGTGTACGCTCCTCCCTCCCAATCCCTCTCTCTCTCTCTCCCCTTCATCCAGTCGTCTATGGTTATGTCAGTTCTGTCTCACCCTGAAGTACCTCAAACATCATTTCAGTTCCAAAATGAATACTGAGAGATGAGTGTTTAAGATGACTTTAACGATCCTGGATTACCCTGATCTGATCGCATGCCCATTCGGTCCACTGTTTTATACAAGAAACACACCTCCAGATCGCATAATACTTATTTTTTTACAATTGTAATAATCGTCATGTATGAATCATTGCCAATATTTAAGCTGCCAAATATATCTGAATGAGCAAACGTAGCCGTGAGTGAATCTGTGGGACGATTTCCCTCCAAATTTTAATGCAAAATTTGCATAAAAACAGCAATTATATTTAATGTTTATTTTTTCTAAACGGTCAACAAAACATTTTAAGCTTGATTAGAGCAGATAAAGTGTGTGCGCGCGCGTACTGAAAGCCTGCTGCATTTTTCATTTTTAATCACTTTCTAATTATCATTACCTTTAAAATTATTTGTAACATACAAGTGTGTACAACACACTTTTTATTTAATCTTTTTTTTTTTTTTGCTTGGTTTTGGTTTGTGCATTTTTTAGCCATTTTCAGAAATTCAAAATTTGGAATTCTTAATAAATATAGTTATCTGATGTTAAATATATATTTGTCTAATATTAGCCAAGTCAAACATACACTGATGCATTTTATTTCATGTTAGTGAACTCAAAACGTTCTCCATTTTCCTTGACAGAAAGCGAGGCCGAATCATTCGAGCGGAAAAACCGAGTCGAGACAAAAGCTCACCAACGTAAGATAGGGTGAACTGGGCGGGGCTTACAGGGTGTCAGTTAATATAGGAGAGTCCAAAACCTGCGCAACTGTCAATCACGTCGATTGGCTGATCTGCTGTTTTTATTTGGGGCAAAAAGGGAGACTTTTTAAATGTATTTTTGAGTGATAACTTGTTGCAGTGTACTCCAATGTTAGAATGCAGAGTTCCTGCACACATAAAAATAAAATAAATAAATAAAGAAACACGTAAAGGTCTGCAGGTCTGAATTTGGCAGCTTTATTATCTATTGATTGTAATTTCGACCTGAAAATGAAGCCTTATACATCGTGAAACTGACGTGTGTCCGGATTACCGTACAGTCCTCTCTAACGTATACACAGTTTCTTCAACATTGCATGGGGTTATCTATGCCTGACTTACACTTTGTGTGTGTTGTTTACACTGCAGCACTATAACAGTAATTAAAGTCATTAATTAAAGAGCATGTACTACCTTAATGTTAGTCATTGCCATCTGGGACTATTGTTCTGTCCAAGTGTGTGTATGTGTAAGTGTGTGGGTAAGTGTGGTTTTGCTGAGTCATGCTGTGATATTAAATGGATAAAGAGCGTGTACCTTTCTGATGGGATAACCACTGTCACTACGGCGTCGTACAGAGTCTGTTCGTGACGTCAAACCACGTGATGAAGATACAAACAATAACGTAAGTTTATGCTTGTTAAATAATAAAACCATACACAACACTGCAACACATCCTCACTGTCCTAATCCTAATCATGGCAAGGTTAGAGTTATGATGTATGTGAAGTACAATTAATACCACTTACCCAAGGACAAATGCACTGGACAAATGATTAGAGCCAAAACAAATAAATAAATAAAACTCTAATCTATTACATGGGTTAATATAAGTACAAGAGTATAGTGTGTGTCTAAGATGGTTTCATATGCCTGATTTCAATCTTTCATATATTTACATGTATGGATACATTTAGAATCATTTTTCACAAGCGTTTCCTTGTAGTGCCTTGTTTTCAGGATAATCAAACACTGAAGTAGAACTGCATTAAACTGCATCCAACCTACACCGAGTTTCTACGATTAAATTTCCAAGTTCGGAAATGAAACTATGCAAGCAGTTGAACTAGCCTTGAATAAATTTGTCCTACTTCTGATACTAATCCTTATAAAAACTTTATCAAGCACTTAACAGTACAAGGGGCGTGGCACGAGTGGTGCCACACCCCTGAGCAGTGAGCGATTTTTTTACCTTGTAGAAGTCATCAGATGCGCGGCTGCGGGATTTGGAGAAGTCGTTGCGGAAGCGGTCTCGGGGCTGGGCGTTGAAGGGCAGGCCTGAGGGAGGAGGCGGGGCCGTGGGCTTCAGCACTCCTACAGGAGTGTACAGGGGCTGAGGCGGGATTCTCACGGCCTTCCCCCAGCCCAGCTTCATCTCAAAACCCATCACCGTTTTACCTGCAGGGAAATCAGAAAGAAAGAGGATGAACATACGCTCCCACTGAGGAGGGGCTGGGTGCTGGTTCCAGATCTCAGACAGGTTCGAGCTGATCGTATATGCACTTAAACACTCCAAAAGATAATGTCCTGTCAGATCCTCTCAGGTTAGTTTACGTTAGATAATGACTTCAGGCAAAGTCCTAGTAATATCTGTCCACTCTGCAGCCACTGTATGGGACAGTGTAAAAACCTGATTGGCCAGGCATCAGAAACAAGATGACTGTCTCCAACAATCCAAGTTCTGGACATCAAGACACGCCCACGCAGAGCCTCCTTCATTTCCATATACAATCTTAATGACACACGTCATGGCTGGCTGGCTGACTGCACTTGAGTAAACGTTTAGCAGTAAAATAAACCTAGTTACCATCTAAAGCGGCCAGCGCCCTTTCTGCGTCCTTCCGTGTCATGAAGGCCACAAAGCCACGGTTGGTCACTCGGGTCCTCTCTTCTTCCGTCCGAGGCCACATGATCTTAACGCTGGCTAACGGGCCGTACTTCCCAAACTCCTTACACAGCATCTCCTCCGTCATCTGCACGAACCAGAGCACACCATTATTAATCCCAATTATTAAGAACTTGTTTTATTCCACAGTGCTGTTGAATTCTCAACGCTGCAAATCACAGGTTTATATTAATGCCTACTTTCGTATACATCATTATTTCTACAGTAACAAATCACACAGGGACTTGTGGTATCAGTAACTCACCCTATCCTGATTATTCAGTGATCAGTAATGTGAATATTGTGCCTACCTTGGGATTGATGCAGCCGATATAAAGGTTAGTTGTAGTGGGCACCGTGGGATCGTCATCGAATACTGCAAAGAACACGAAAAAACAAAAAAAGGTCTTTTTTAAATATAAACACAAAGTCTGTTACAATAATAACATTTGGGCTAATGGTGAATTAACTGTGATTAACTGCACATAACTGACATTAAATACCAAAACATCTGTTCTGTTGAATTTATGCCACCTTTTAAAATAATAAAAATACAAGAATAGTGTTATAAAGCGCTATTTACAAATTTTACATAAGTAAATACATTTTATTATTAATGTTATTGCTATTAAATAATGTTATTAATTGTTTGCCATCCATTTTTTTTGAACATTAATGTTGCATCAGGAATCAGTAGCATCATTTTAATTAAACACAAAAAATTATTACTTAAAGCCTTCAGTGTGCAGAAGCTCAAAAAGCACTCAGTGCTGGAGTACTAAGAGTGTGTGTGTGTGTGTGTGTGTGTGTGTGTATGTGTGTGGTCTCACTTGACCGCCGTGTTAGCGGTAGATCCAGATCTGTGTGCACTCCTCCTGGGTCGTTCTTCTTCCTTTTGTAGCGCTCCTCTCTCTCCTCCTGTATTCTGCAACAGAGATGAAGGAAATAATTTACATAATAATAAACATTATTATTATTTTTATACAAAATTATTACAAAAATAACACTTCATTTTTTTTAAGTCGGAGTGAAAGCTGCATCGACCATGTTTTTTTTTTTTCCTTTACTCGAAATTCTCAATAAAGCAATGTCCACTGAACAGACGTACTTGTTTCTGAAAAACCTGCCTTAAAGGAGGAGCTTATACTTTTTTCCTCCCTGTATCTCTAGACTGAAAAGCATTTTTTTTGGTGTTTTTTTTTTTTTTTTTTCCCCAGCTCCCTCAGAACTAACCGCACCTCCTTTGCCATTGTTAAAAAAAGAAAAACCAAACGGCTCTTTTCCAGCTAGCAGCACTTCTGTGTGGTCAGAAAAACATACAATCAAAAGTTTGAAATGGAAGAAGAAGAAAGGGGGAAGAAAAGAAAAGAAAAAGAAAAAAAAAAAAAAAAAAAAAGAACCAAGCTGAATGGTGTGTAAAATTGTGTGATTGCTAAATGCCTAAAAATAACTTCAAAAATTTCAGAAGCCATCTGTCTTTAAAGCCCCGTCCAAAAACGCTACACAGCTTACTCATTATTTTTTTTAATTATACTAGTTCAGTAGTGCTTGTGCATATCACATCTATTATCCAGTTTTTCAGAGGAACCTGGGTTAGGCCAAACATTCCAGCAGCACTCACTTCTGCCTCATGCTGCAATTATTCCAACACAATAGAAGTGCTGAGAGAAACAGGAAATGGCAGGTGTGTTTAGAAATAGAGCGCAACACTCACTGCTTGAGCTCCTCTTTAAATAGTTCCAGGTTACTCTTCTTCTTCTCTTCTGTTTTCTTTTTAGCGACCTGTAACGGGGGAAAAAAATAAATCGCAGTATGATAAACATGCACAATGTAACATCACAGATTTCAGCGCATTACATCAACATTACATAGACCTTTATGGTGGAGGCTGCCCTGCCTCTGTCCAAAAGACCTTTTATGAAACTCAAAATTACTGAAACCATACATTGTACAGGCTCAAAATCACGAGACTCGCACCACAAACAAAAAGACTTCCATCGATAGGCATAAAGCGTTCGTGTAGAAGCAGTCCTTGCATTGATAACAGTGTGAATGACCGAGGGTTCACAGTCTGCTAGAAGGGAGTTGGCCCCAGAGGGCAGACCCATAACTGTAGACGGGCCAAGTCTGGATCCAGCTGGGATAGCAGATCCCTCCTGAGAGGAAGTTGCCTCGGTCTGTCCACCAACAAGTTTAGGATCAAGGGAAACCATGGTATGAGACAGAGAGGCACGCATTGTGACCGAATTGACTGTCATCCCAGTGAACGTGATGGACTGCACAGGAGACAGAGAACTGTTTGCCCTGTTCACTACGAGACCCAACTTGGAGACATGGTCCAGTAGCAGCTGGGTATCGTGCACAGCCTGGTCCCTCATCTGAGCACAAAGCAACCAATCGTCTAGATACAGTAGAATCCGCAACCCCTGGGACCACAGGGCCGACAGGGCAGCCTTCATACACCTTGTCGTGAACCAATCTCCCCCCGTCGCCGATGAAGAACGTTGGTCGTGCGCAACATGTGAAAGGGGAGCTTCTTTAAGAACCTGTTGAGTTTCCTCTAATCTAAAATTGGACGAAACCCTCCGTCCCGCTTTGCAACTAGAAAACACGTCGAGTAAAACCCATCCCTCTGAACTAGGGGGTGAACCTCTATTGCACTCTTCTCTAAAAGGAACGAATTTCTTGAGACAGCTGCTGAACGGATCGGGTCCGCCACAACAGTCAGGATGCGTCCCGAACACGTTGGGGGCCGGCGTCGGAACTGCAGCGTATATCCATTGCGCAGTGTCGCCAACACCCAAGGATCTGACACTGTGCCTTCCCAATAACTCAGATGATGTACCGTAAAATGTCCAACCACCGGCTCAAGCATCTCAGGCCTTAAAGAATAAATAGTGATGTAGCGCAAGTGCATTCCAGGCTCTACATGCTGGCGTCTGCTTGGCTGGAGCTCACCTTCCTGCACCATTTGAGCAGATTTGCCTAACTGTTATTCCTAACTCTGATTTGCATTCTCATTTTCAAAAACAGTTAGAATGTGCAAAACACTGGGATGTAGCTACAGACCTCGGTGCCAGTCGGATACTCACAGATCTCTTAGACTCTGTAGACGATGGCGAGACATTCTGAGATGTTGGAGTGAATTTCGAGGCGGGTCTGTAGAGTTTACTCTTCTTCACCTCCGCTGCCTCCTCATCTGTAAAGGAAAGAGGAAAGGCATAGGGGTAAATCATACAGCATAAAAGCCCTGAAGGGGACATAGCATTTGTGTGTCATTCCCAGTCAAGGAAGTGTGGACTCATAATGAAGGAAGCATGGACTATATGTCTGTCAGTCACAGCGAAGGAGGTGTGGCCTCTGTCTCCCAGTCCAGGTGAAGGAGGTGTGGCTTCTGTGTGTCAGTTCAGGTGAAGGAGGCTTGGCCTCTGTGCATAAGTCACAGTCAAAGAGGTGTGGCTTCTACCTGTCAGTCTGTCAGTCACAGTGAAGTGAGTGTGGCCTCTGTGTGTCAGTCCAGGTGAAAGAGGTTTGGTCTCTGTGCCTCTCAGTCCAGGTGAAGGAGGCGTGACCTCTGTGTGTCAGTCATAGTGAAAGAAGTTTGGCTTCTGTGTGTCAGTCCAGGTGAAGGAGGCGCGGTCACTGAGTCAGTCACAGTGAAGGAGGTGTGGCTTCTGTGCCTTTCTATCGAGGTGAAAGAGGTGTGGCTTCTGTGAGTCAGTTCAGGAGACACGCTTTGTGTGCCAATCACAGTGATGAAGGCGTGGACTCCCACTTCTCAAAGCTAGCACTTTCATTAAAACCTAAATGTCAAACTGATTTTAAACCTAAGTCGTTTTTATATTGCATCAACAATTTGTAGTATTATTTAATCTGAAGAAGTAGTGTATCATGATATGACTGGAGGATATTTCTCGCAGATCATTTCCAGAACAGCGCGGTATTTCACCTTTAGTGGCGTTCACAATTCCCCCTCGTACAAACGTCTTCACTCCGCTCTTCTCACTGCCATCAAAAGATGCCAAGAACTCCTCGAACACTTCAGCGGCCTTCTCTTCCTCCTGAGACAATAAAACACTTGACAACTACGTTCTGTGTAATCCTATAAAACTAAAAAAAATCTAGCAGACACCAATTCATGAAGCAAATTTAAGAAAAGGCTATCCTGTCTCTAATCATGCGCTGCTTCAGCGGAGAGATTAATTACATCAGACTTCTTGAATTCATGCGTTTCATTAAATACTGACCTTTTTCTTGATCTCCTCCTGCTCTTTTTTCGTCAGCACCCTCTTCACTCCCGTAGACTTGCTCTTTTTGTCTGCCATAATGACTGTAACTGAAAAGACAGCAACGGATATCATCACCACCTCCACCACCACACTGTCTCTTAGGGGATGAGGCATGTGCTACAGTTAAATCAGTATCTAATACTCATTTATTAATTCATTTTGATTCGATTTATCCTCAAATGCAATGATATACAGTCAAACACAAAAGTTTGTACACCCTTAGGACAAATTTCTACTTATAACAACAAGACAAAGTGCGCTTGGTTTCACAAATGTTCAAGCATTATTAGAATAACAAAAATGGTCAGATAGTATAAAGTATATTACAACATAAAAACAGAAAAATAATACCCTTATACCATGCTTAAAAGTTTGCATCCCTAATTCTAAACATCATTTGACTAAGAAATGAAACACATCATGCTGTCATGAAAAAATAATCAACAACAGAGTGGTGTGATGAAGCAAAGGCACTGTTACTGTTTATTATTTTCCTATTACAGCACATACTTTTTTTTTTAAATCAACTTTTTTTTAATCCGTTTATAGTTACAATTAATATTGCGGAACGTCCTTGAAATAAGTTAGTTCCTGTTGTCAATTTTAAATGTGTCTATGCAGAGTGTCTGTTGTACAAGTCTCCATGGCAGCTGTTACCATAGAAACAATAATGCATTAGAACAAGCACATATAATATAAATATAAACCTGTGATGTGGAGCTGCAACTACTGGCAGAGCTGCTGTTAAAGAAAACTAATCAACCCATCAACTTATGATCAGGTTTGCAGGAATAACAAAAGAAGAAAAATAAAGATAAAGACCAGACATGTGTATTATGGGTGCACGTGTTAAAATGGGCAACTAATAAAGAATGCTGATCAAAAGATTTTGTAAATGTGGGTTAATTTGTCATGAACTGTTCATCCCCTTGGTAGTCCCATTAGCTACTTAGCAAGCTAGCTAGCTAACTAACTAACTGACTAACTAACTAATACCAAGCTACAGAAGCTGGCGAACTAAACTGTCCAGAACAGCACGAATAAATTCAAAATGCTTTATATATGATTTTAGTCTGCACGATGTCCACTGCACATGCACGAGGAGTAAGAGGACTTTTGGGATGAAGAGATAGCTAGGTAGCTAGCTAGCAAGCTAATGAACCTAGCAGCCTAGCTAGCAACCAAATTCGCACGAGCCTACGTTTGTTTGATACTTCCGAAAAACGCGCACGAGCAAGGATGATGAATAAATATATATATATAAATACATATATATACATATATAATTTTTATCGTTTATGTGCTCAAAATTAGTGCAACTTACATGAAAGGTTTCCATCAACAACAAAAAAAATAAACCGTGGATGTTTTATTATCAATCCGCCATTTTGAATTGTCCAGAAATGGAAATCGCGGAAAGATGACGTCACGCCGCCGCGGACCAATCGGAGGACAGCAACCTTCCCCTCGCTGACGCCGGAAGTGAAAAAGCTGCGACAAGACGGAATTAGCGTCTGAGTAAGTGCTAGTCATGAGTAAATAAGTTTAACTGTATGTGAAAACGTGTGGGGAGGCAAAATGTCTCAGGAGAAGAAAGCGGGGCTGTTAAAAAGGACGTCGTCGTCTAAAAAGCCGCTGAAGGAGAAAGTAGTGTTGATGTACGATGAAATATTCACGAAAGTCGACCCTGCCAAGGCGAACCCTCGCTTCTGGGACGAGCTCTTTTTAATGAAGGTGAACCTGGAGTATCTGGAAAACAAGCTGGAGGCTCTCGACGGTGATGAAGTGGTGATGATTAAGGAAAACATCAACAGCCTGTTCCATCACTGCGTCCAGGCTTTGGAAGAAGACCACCAGATCAAAGTAGTCAACGCTCTGCAGACTCTTTGTGCGCTCTTCAGAGGTGTGCATCAAAAAAACAAATCAGCTACTGGCTTCGATATCATTAATATGCTGGTGGGATTTGACAAAGCTGAGCTCAGGATGAAGGATCTCATGGAAAGCCTGGACAGTTTGCTCTGTGGAGACGGCTCGGAGAGCCTGAAGAGCCTGTGCCTAAAGTTGTTACTCTGTCTGGTTACAGTGACGGACAATATCAGTCAGAATACTATCCTGGAATACGTCATGATCAACAGCATATTTGAGGCCATTTTACAGATCTTGTCGGACGTTTCGAGCAGAGCGCAGCATGGCTACGACGCCGTGGTTCTCTTGGCTCTCTTGGTGAACTACAGGAAATACGAATCAGTGAATCCCTACATTGTGAAGTTATCAATAGTGGATGATGAACCAACTCTGGCTGGTATGGGCATGGTTATCCAGCAGGCTCTTACAGAATACAACAGGCAGTACAAAGACAAAGAAGAGGACAACCACGGAGGATTTTTTTCCACGCTGACCAGCATGGTAGGCAGTATGTTCATCGCTGACGCAGACGAGAAGCTGTCGGTGCAGACTAATGAAGCCATCCTGCTCGCTCTCTACGAGGCAGTTCATCTAAACAGGAACTTCATCACTGTTCTTGCACAAAGTCATCCAGAGATTGACATTGCAGCGACGCCAGTCACGCCCACCCCCACTACACCTACAACCCCGCTTGGTACCACCCCTCCTTCTTTAGACGTGATGCATAACCCTGAGCTGCCGCTGGACCCCAACCTTCAAACAAGCAACCTGCTGATCACGTTTCTCAAATATTCCTCCATCGTCATGCAAGACACCAAAGACGAACACAGACTCAACAGCGCCCGACTGTGCCTCATCATCCTCACGTGTATAGCCGAAGACCAGTACGCTGACGCCTTCCTCCACGACGACAACATGAACTTTCGAGTAAACTTGCACCGAATGCCAATGCGGCACAGAAAGAAAGCGGCGGACAAGAACATCCCGTCTCGACCTCTCGCGTGCGCCGTCTTGGATCTGATGGTCGAGTTCATCATCACTCACATGATGAAGGACTTTCCTATGGATCTCTACATGCGATGCGTTCAGATTATTCACAAGCTCATCTGCTATCAGAAGAAATGCAGGATTCGGCTGCACTACACTTGGAGAGAACTTTGGTCGGCCCTCATTAACTTGCTGAAGTTCCTGCTGTCAAATGAAACCATTTTGCTGTCCAAACACAACATCTTCTACTTGGCTTTACAAGTTGTTCATCTCTTCAACATGTTCATCACATATGGAGACACGTTCCTGCCAACCCCGAGCAGTTACGATGAGTTGTATTACGAGATCATACGCATGCACCAGGTATTCGATAACCTTTACTGCATGGTGCTCAGGGTCTCCACCAACGTCGGCCAGTGGAAGGAGCCAGCAAGTAAAGTCACCCATGCGCTGGTTAACGTCCGAGCCATCATCAACCATTTCAACCCGAAGATCGAATCCTACGCCGCCGTGAACCATATCTCCCAACTTTCAGAAGATCAGGTGCTGGAAGTGGTTCGCTCCAACTACGACACGCTGACTCTGAAGCTGCAGGATGGTTTGGACCAGTTTGAGCGCTATTCAGAGCAGCCCAAAGAAACAGCATTCTTCAAGGAGTTGGTGCGCTCCATCAGTCTGAACGTGAGGAAGAATGTTTCTCTCAACACTCTGAGTCAGGATGTTCTTTTGAAGGAGTTCTCTTCTATATCTTGAGATCTTGACACCTTGACACAACCACACACCCGTAACCGTAACTAAGGGGGAAAACAATCAAGTCATCTTTGTCTACTAATTTTCAAGTCTGTCCCTATGTCCGAGTTTTGCTGGAAATCACACCTTGCTTAACACCCGGAGCTGAAAGTGTTTGCAACTATTTTGATTATACTAATTTTCTTCTTCCGTATAAGGGTTTTTTTTGTTGTTGATTTTATGGAGCATTTATCGATTTTCTGTTTTTCCAACAATGTATTTGATTCAGATTAAATCCATGTAATATGAGACACATATGCTTGACCCTGCTGTGATTTTTTTTTTTTTTCCCATTTTATCTGATTTTTCAAAATGTTAACTGAACAGATGAATCATCTTGACTTAATATCCAGAGTGCATTGAGTTGAACTAATAAATTCTGCTAGTATTCTTAAAGGTTCTTCAGTTCAGAACTTCTGTTTTGTCTAGGTATTACATTTAAGAGATGTGAAGTTTGATTGCTAAAGAATCCAAGCAAAGTTTTACATATATGTATACGTATATAAAAACGTCAGAAAGCACCCACCCTGACTACACCTACTATCCCACTTGGTATGTTCTCTGGACTTGATGCGCAATCATAGACACCAACCTGGACACCACCCAGCCACTTGTTCTCCAAGTCAATCAAGACTCCATCATTCTTGTACCTATACCCGAGGCCTGCTATGCTGACGACGTACTCCAGAGAACTTCAGACTTGGTGATTGTCACTCAAATGGTGAAGGACTTTCCTAAGGATCTATGTGATCTGCTGTCAGAAGAAATGCAGAATTAGGCTAAAGTATACTCAGAGAGAACTCTGATCAGCACTCCTCAACTTGCTTAAACACACCTTTCACTCGACTCTGCCGGTTGTCCATGTATGGAGATGCATTCTTGTATACACAGCAGGTCTGATGACGTGTATCATGAGATCAGATCTTTATCGCTTGGTGCTCAGAATCCCCACCAATGAGTAAATGCTGATGTGCTTGATAACGTCCGAGGCATCATTTACAATTTCAACTCTAAGACTGAATCCTATTTGGAGCAGCCAAGAAGTGGATTTGAGAGAGGCGCTTCAAGCCAGGATTTTCTTTTCAATGAATTCTGCTCTATATCCTGAGACGACTACCAACAGCCCATAACTATAACGACAAACACAATAACCATCAATCATGTAACTACTGATTTTCAGGTGTAGTTCTTCTTGGAGTCACGGCTTAACACCCCAACTTGAATGTGTTTGCAGATCTTCAGTATATTTTTTGTTTTGTTTTGTTTTATGCAGCATTTATTGGTTTTCTGTTGTTGTTCTTGTATTTTTTCTTTTCTTCCCTGACTATGTTCATTACAAATCATGTTTTTGGTGTCCTGCTGAACTGCTTGATTTTATTTGGATATTGAAAAGGTTAACTGACTTGATTTAATGTACAGAGTGCATTAGTGAACTAACAAATTCTGACACATTCAAATATTTAAATTGGATTAATTTTTGATAAATCTTCAGTTCAGATCGTCAGTGTTTCCCGGGTATAATGTTTATAATGATGAACATTTAAATTTTTATGTAATGGTCAAAAGTCATTAAAGAGATTCGTAAAATTTAAGCAAGCATTCATTCAAAATATGCATGGCGAGCTACTGTTATGACCCTTGACACATTGTGTTTGTTTGTTTGTTTTTTTTTTTAAACTCACAATGTTCACATGCACCATGTACTCATTTCATTACTGGCATTACTAGATTGTTGTAGGAAAGAAATAAAAATTCAAACAGAAAGAAAAGCCTGTCAATGACTGATTTTATTGTGTTGTGTGGAAACTTATCTAGAATTTCATCCAGATGCTTAGCGGTGATCTCAAAATGTTTAAAATGATGCATGTAGCTGTTTGTAGGGAAAGTTAGTGTAGTGGAAGATAACCCCAGGCCTTACTAATGAAATAGACCAAATTACGCATGAAAAACTGCTTTATGACACCTATAAACCAGAGAATCATCAACTTTGACAAGGTTTTGTAGAAAACATTTGTATTTCTGACACATACTTCATACTAAGTGTAATTTAGAAATAAACAGCAATTTAAGAGCTCAGAAGAAAATCTGATTGTTGCATGTCCAAAACCACACGCTGTTCACGCCGTATATTGTGCACTAGTTAGGGAGTTTTGCCATTTTATAAATGTTGAAATTAAGAAACACACTCCTGCAATCACACAATCCACTGCAGCAGGTTAGAATTCAAACCATAACCTGCGCATTACAGCTAGATATAGAGTCAATGGTCTAAACAATGGTCTTAAGCAATACCACCCTCTCTTAATGCACAGTTTCATACACAGTAATGGTCTGCTGTGAGTTTTGACCTAAGAGTTGTTTTGTGATGTTCTGGTTTCATTCCGGCAACAATGGGCAACCTAAATGGTGCCCTACTTCCTATGCCCAATAAATGGCAAAGTGGATTTTGGGTAGCAGCTAAGCAGCATCATGCAGTCACATCAGATAGATTATACTGTCAATCCTCCATATCATTAGTATGCAGTGGAATTAAAGGTTTCTTCAGGACTATGGTGCAACACACAATACAGCAGCATGGTATGCTGGGTGGCGTAAAGTGCAAATACACCACAGTGTGAGACGTGTGCACAAATATACAATAAGTACACAGGACGGTGCACGACAACAAAACTGTACTGTATGGAAGAAACCACTGCAAGGTTACTGTTGACTGTAACCTGGTGACTGTATCATGCAACTGGTTGGAGAAAATGTGTAGAGGCTGTGCAGTGATGGGTCCTGATTAAATAGCATATTGCATTGCATTGTGGGACTTTAGACGGGCACTGGATAAGTTCCAGTATATCTACCAGACAGAGGGTACACAATGATTTAAAAAAAAAACACACAAACACACACACACACATCAGGATCTATGGAAATAAAAAGATATGAATTTTTTTCTAAATCATGTGCTCACTCTCCCAGGATAGCAACTCCATTTAGTTGACTCAGCACCATCCAGTAATAAAATAAGTCCAGGTATGACTTAAGGGATTAGTGCTATATTTTTGTTCCAGGCTCTGTGGCGCAATGGATAGAGCATTTGACTTCTAAGCTCAGGTTTGCTGCTATTCAAAGGTTGTAGGTTTTGTGGTGCAGATGGGAAACAGAAAAACCCGCCACAATACCCAATTGCACAGGTAAAATAATACAGGAGAACTTCTTAGATGGATGACTAGATAGATAAATAAAAATGAGATAGATTATAAATCAAAAAGACAGACAAACACTCACATAATAAATAAAAAGAAATAGTTAGATAGATGATAAAAACAACTGGCAGACAGACCTCTAAAAAGGTCACATTTAAAAAAAAAAAAAAAAAAAAAAAAAAATATATATATATATATATATATATATATATATATATATATATAAAAAACTGAGTGTTTGTGTTTTATGCTTCTCAATTCAAACCCAATTTCTGTAATATGAATGCAGAACATGAATCCTAAATGTATAAATGTGATACCAGGGACCAGTGTCCAGAATTTGATAAGAAGTTGCTTAAAGAATTAACCCTAGGAAAAATATTTATTTATTTATTTATTGACTGATTGTTACAGGACATACATGTATAATTAGGAACTAGGAATGCTGCGCACAGGGGGCGGGGTTATCAGAGCAGAAGGGGCGGGGCTTCTCTCAGTTCTCTGGCGTGAAGGTGAAGGTGAAAGTGAAAGTAGCTCTCGACTCGGAAACAGCATCTGCACCATTACACTTCCTGCTGTAACGGACTAAAACAGGAGGAATGTATGTGTGGACATTTTAAAAACGGTGTTTAAACTGTAATGAGGTAAATATTGAATATGAGCCGCTCTGAAATGTGGACACACTTCAGCTAAAGCAGCAGATATGTTTATATGAGGAACAGAAAAGGTAAGAGGAGTTAGCATCATGCTAAAGTACATGTTAGTCACCAACGACTCAATAAGCTGTTAAACTAATCCTCCAGAATACACTGTGGAATTGTGCTTTCTAACCGTGTATTTGTGTGAGTTCAGATGTTTAAAAGGACGACTCTCTCTTTCTGTGTGTGTTTAGGACTTTATTAGTTTGAATCTACAGAAAGAGATAGAGATGGCGACTGCAAGCAGTAAGTTACATTTCCAGAGAAAAATTTATCTGTATTATTTATTGCAGAGTAAACTAATTGTGTGTGTGTGTGTGTTTCCTACACAGATGAGTTTAAACTCATTGGTCCCAGTGATGAAGAGCGGTTTAATCCCTCTGCTGTCACTCTCTCATGTCGTCTGTCTCCTGAAATCAGTGCTGTTAACATGGAGATCCGGTGGTTTAAGGGGACAGACTGTGTTTGTGTCTATAAGAACAGACAGGTGACAGAGGGGAGGGGTTACGAGGGCAGAGTGAGTCTGTTCACTCAGGAGCTGGAGAGAGGAAACGTCTCCTTACAGCTGTCAGACTGCACAGGGTCAGATTTAAGACATTACCTGTGTCAGGTCACTGCTGGAGGCAGAACAGAGGAGATTACAGTATGGATGGAAGGTAAGTGTTTCTGATCTCCACACTGCAAAAAACTCCACATCATCATCTGTGCTTCTCATCTCAGTACATGAAACACACACTCAGTATTCAGTATGAGGTTCAGTATACAGGCTGCTAATGTGGAGTGAAGTTCATTTTAGTTGAACAAACAATAACTGTGTTTTTCACTCTGCTACACACCTGCACAAGGGCCTAAAAGCAGCAGCTTGTACAAATATGAATTAAATAGTGATTTAAAATGTATTTAAATTTATTTATCTATTAATCAGAGCTTGGCACAATGTCAGTTGACACTGAAACAATCAGAGACATTTGTACATCAGAGAGTAAATTAAATGACACACTAAATGTGGCCTTTAGATTGTTACAGTCAGGGGCGTCGCTAGACCCTTTTTACTGAGGCACGAGCTCCAGTAAAATTTTCCTGATAAATCATTGTCTGGTGAGGTAGATTACAGTAGACAGGTCTGAAAACAGGCTTTTCTATCCATTGAATGTTATCATTTACATCATTTGAATGATTTAAAACATGAAGGCTGATTGTAACACCAGCTGAAGCAAAAAAATCCTGCGCATCCTCTTCAATCATACGCCCCACCCCCTCGCTGTGCTCCTCCTCCCTTCACTTTTCCCTGTGGAAACCTCCACACGCAGTCAGATGATAATTCATAATCGACATTGTAGCTGAGGAGAGCTAACCACCAGGCTAACGCTTATCGCCGTGTTAATGAGTGCTATGTGAATTTGTAGTTAGTTGAATGAGGACATCCCGGTGTTGTACCGAAATCTGACTCCCCGGACAAATCATACTCCCCTTCGCGTGCATCACGCAGTTGCCTGTTCTATCTCTGTTCTATCGATTCTCTGTTCCATCGATTCTCACACAGCTAGCACCAAGAACGTACATGGAAGCTTTGTCTAAACTTAAATTAATAAGCAGAAACTGAATTCGATTGGATAAAGGATTCAAAAAACATGGCAGAGTCATTCAATTTGGAAAGTGCAGAGGCTTCGACAGCGTTAGGAATAAAGCTGCAGTTTTCAAAGCAAAACTGTTCATTTCACATTGACATGAATGTCCTGCTGCCTGAACTTCACACCCAAGACGTTTGTGCAGTTGACATTTCTTATTAGTTCACGCGGTGTTTCGTAGTAAAGTACTGTATCACTCTTCCCATTGCACTGGCATATGAATGTCATTAAAATACTAATATTTAGTCACATAGAATCATAATCTTATGCCATTTTTTCATGAAAGTAGGCTTTATATAGCGCTCATCACACAACATATATCCCCACACATTGTCTAATATACGAGGCAATTAAATGTTTGCAGTGTAACAACAGGCCTGTAGATGGCAAACTCCCACATCTTTGAAAGCTGTATGATAGTTATATGTCAGTGTTTCATTACATCTTAAAAAACAGAAATAAACCAAATTATTAGTCACATCAGTGATGATTAACCCTTAAAAAGCCAAGGATGTAAAGAAACCTCAGTTGTTTTCTAAACTCATCGCTATTTTCCAACACATTAGGGCCCAAAAAGCATTGTCCTGTTTTTCTTCAGATTTCTTTTTTAAAAATTTTACATCTTGTTCTGCTGCCATGTTACTTAAAGAGATAAAGGTTGATGAGGTAATTCCAGGGTTTAATACAAAGCCACATGACTTCAGTGTTTGTCTATTCAATTAGTTTTTGACAGACTCACCACATTTATGCTGCTAGCACATCTTGTTATTGGGGCTGTGTCCTCAAAAGCATTGGACTGTAGCTTCAGTAGGATGGGTTTACCGGGGGGGAGGATAATTTCCACAATGTTAACATTACACCTGTTGAAATTATTCCCCCCTCCCCAACACACGTGGCATTTTCCCCAAGCGTCATGTGTCATGTAGCCAGCTTAGCTACTGCTAATGTGCTGTGTACGTACTTCTCTACTTCTGTACGTCTGTAAATTCATAGCAGGGACTAATATCAGGAGATACCGGTTGTAGTGTTGGACTTGCTCTTTTCACCAGCAGCCTTGTTCCAAAACCAGCACAGTAAAGTGCAAATCTGGAGAACACAAACTGCATTGTCTTTGGAACTGTGTTGTGCTGAAATGATCGACCGAACAGCCGCCAACATGAAATGAGAAGCTGCTCAAGTGAAAGACTCACACTACACTGTAGACACTCATCTTTCATTAGCCGTGTTTACCCACAAAGATTTTACCAGTCTGAATGAATTTAGTCAGACTGCAGATTCCTAATGAACTATTTATATGTGTCCTGAAATGGACAATTTTCATTTATATGCATGTTACATGTGATCTGATCCAAAGTTATCTTCATGCTGAGAGGCAGAATAGTGTTAACATTACCACAACAACAAGGAGCACGTGAGAGCAAAAACCTGGTGTGATTTTTAAATAGACAGAGTTTGTGACTGCAGTAAAGTTTCTCAACACTCCATGTTTCCTGACATTCAGGAGCACGAATAAATATATTGTTGAAAATAACAAAAGTTTTATTAAAGTTTTTCCTCCTGATTTCACCGTGTGTATGTTCTGCACCTTCTCTAAATATCTGACAAATTTCAAATGCTGAACAGACATTATTGAGGTCAGTTCCTGTCCCTCTTCTACCTTAAAATGTTTGATGTCAGTCGAGACTCACAGTTAGCTTTGTGAGATACAACAATCTTATAATCCTTACCCGAAAATTAACTTCCACAATATTCAGTGATGTTTATTGCAGATTGTATTACATTACATAACCTAGCACATTTTGCACAGGAGCTCAGCTAAAACATTGGAGTCACTATTGTTAGAGAGCTAATGGGTTAATGTTTACTGCACTGCATTATGGGTATTGTAGTTTGAGGTGGGGGTTCGGTGCTGTGAGTGTGTGTGAGGTGCAGAGAGACAGTGACTCTCCTCTTTTGTATTCTTCAGGCATATTTTCATTGTTTTGTGGAATAAATGTCTCCCATTCAGTAGCACTCTGTTCTGTCTTATAATTGTGAAGGGAAAAGACCTGAAAATATGGAAATTACTGAGTGGTAGAAATTTTGGAGTGCTCCAGCCCTGGAGCTCTCTGAGTAGAGTGGAGCCTCATGACCATGGTGTAATGACGGGTCACCGGAGCGGGGATCCATTTGCAGCTTTTAATAAAGGAGGACACGGTTGAACAGGCGTAGTCGAGCGACAGCAAACAGGGCAATCAGAGGCGAGACAAATGGCAGAGTAATAAGACAGGCGAATGGTCGGGGCAGGCAGCAAACAAACACAAAGCGAGAGAGAACAGTCCAGAGTCAAACACAGTAATCCAATGACAAAGAGAGTAGCGCTCAGAAACGTTAGCCGGGCCAAAACAAGACTTCATAGAGAATGAGTGTGCGGCTGCGGCTTAAGTAGTCCCGGTAACAAGCTGCAGGTGAGCTCGTAATCAGTGCCATGCAAGGGATGATGGGAAATGGAGTTTAGAGGGGGAAGTCAATACTCGGGTGATGGTGACCTCTGGTGACGATCAGGGGGAACCACAGAGGCCGGATTCGTTACACATGGTCTAGAGCTGGAAATCAGTTAAGATGTTACGAATTATCACTCAACCGTACGCTAAGAGCAGTCTTTTTCTTCCCAATTAAATGGCAGATCGACATGTGACTCTGGAATGATATATGCATTTAGATTCATATTTAACTTATACATTTACCATTTATATTTACATTCAAATTTTACAAGGTTATACAAACTTATAATTGTTCAATACGAATGCAAATGCTGAATATAAATGTTAAATATAAATATAAAATTACATTTAGAGGCCTGTCCTACCTAAAAACACTAACAGGTTGGTTACACCTTGGTATTGTTAACATTATTCACACAAAAAAGATCTCGCTCGCTAGGAGCTGTCACTTTCAGAAGCTTCTTAGACTTAGCTAACATTACACACATATACGTTTATTAGGGAGTTTCAAGTGAAAGAGAAAGAAGGACAAAGACTTTGACCCAAAAAGATCAAACTGACTCTCAACAAAGCGTCAAATCTAACACTTTGCAAATTATGTTAATGCTGAAGATAATTCGATGATGATTAAATACGCAGTTTTGGTGTTTGGCCGTTACTCTCCTGCTCAACACTGAGCAGCATCAACAGTGAAAATGTCACCATGTGAACATCAGACAAATGATTTGTAAAAGAGTTTTAACAAAATGTTCTGTTCTGGGTTTTTCACTGTTTACTACACATTACTGCAGATTACAGTTTGCTAAAAAGTAGATGATGGACAGATGAGACAAAGACTAAGCTGTAGCAGAGTGATGAAAAGAGGAAAGTGTGAAGTAAAAAGCAAACTGCTCATGATCCAAATCAAAGCAGCACTTCTGTGAAACATGGAGACATGGACATTTATGGAAGACAGTAGAACTTGTCTTTATTTGTCCCTGTTACAGATAGAAATGGGATTCAAATATGCTGATGCTCAGCATTTTCACTTCATATGGAGTGTTTTATTCAACAGTTGATCACAGATATGTGTTACTGCACTGAGAAAAAACACTCCATCAAGTATTTCATTGTTTAAATATCAACTATTTATAATGATTCACTATCTGTTGTTATATTTTATACAAATTATTAAAATTGTAGCTGAACATCTTTGTACTGAAAGCACAGAGTGAAGAATGTTTAGCGGCTGTTCTGACTGTAAATCATAAGTTTTTCTCTTTGGATTTTATCTAACATTACATTTCTCTCTGTTGTTTTACACGCCACCTTCAGATTTGGTAAGTAAATAACTCGACTTCACACTAATGGTAAAGGCTGATATTTTATAAACTCATCACATATATTACATTTTAATCCAGGGATCAAATAGAAAGATAAAAAGGATTTTCAGATCATGTTTACGTGAAGGACTCTGATCAGTAAGTGACATTCCACTTCCATCAGTCAGCTTCTTTCCCACAATGCACCTGTGCGTAACCCCACTGCACTGCAATGATGTAGGCAGAGACGTTTACCATGTCGAGTAAAAGACACAACAAACATGCAGCATATAACACACACCACTGCCACACTCCATCAGAATCTTATACAGAGTCATATAAGAATAAAAATAAACAATTTCCCAGGATTCCTCTGGATAAAACAGTTGTCTTTTGTGTGAATATCCAACTACCATTTCACCTTTTTGGATTATTTTCATAAGTTATGACTCATAATTGTGTTCTTCCTGAAATGAACAGTAACATAACATTTACTGACGCTTCACAATAACCATAAATCATAGCTTTAACAGTTTTCAGTGCTTGTAGACAGAATAATTGCCATCACTTGCTCTGCATAACAATCACAGCGTATTTTGAAAAAGCAGTGAAGAGTTGACTCGGCCTGGCGTTTAGTGTCTTTAAGCTAACAGCAGTAAGCCATGTTAATGCACGCAGCATGAAGACAACCTGACTGACCTGAGAACAGAAGTCCTTCACTTCATTTATAAAACTTCCATAATAGGAGAGAGGGATTTGGGAGTGAAAGAGAGAAAAACATAACGAGATCACGCATCTTCCCAAGTCTACTGCGACGTATCATATGCTGTCGTAACCAATATATAGACGAGGCAGTAGCAAAGCATCATTCTGTTATCTGTTCAGTTTTTACACTGATAAATGTCTGTGTTTTTAATTAAAGGAAGTGGAAGCTGATATTCTGTTTATTCCTTTATGTACTACAATAGCACTTAGATATATTACGAAATATTTAACTATATATTTAAAATACACAGGGGGAAATGCACATATACTGACATACTGTATATTGGTAAATACACGCATATATCAGAAAATAGTATTTTCCAATAAATCACAAGGTATTTCTGTTCCTTAAGGGTAACTAGCGCTATATTAGCACAATGCTACATTCTACAGATTCACTGTGTGTGATGACTGATTGTTGTCTAGTTTTCCTCTTTTTTATTAAGACACACATCAGCTGTGTTTTAACCAGAGTAACAGTTACTTTCCACATTTTCACATGGAACAATTCACATTTGTAATCATGCATAAAATCTTCACACTGGATTATTTATTTTCACAGGACGTTTTTTCAGGTGAGTATAAACCCCTTTTCTCTGCTAGTGATGTGTTGATGCTGCATGAATAATATATTTCTTGTGCAGATGAAATAGATGAGACTGTGCTGTGTGTTCAGAGTGCAGTAGCACATAGATATATGAGCATCATGAGCATAGTGTAGTGAACACAACAGACTGTGATCGCTGACAGAACATTCATCATGCTGGTGTCTAGTTTGTCATTAGTGTTATACACACACAGAAATCTGACCTACACACTGATACTGAGAGCTAAAAAGCTGAAGGTTTGTTTACAAATGACACACACTCATTAGTGACCAATCTGATCTACTGGAGCTAATAATCAGAGTTTGTCTCAATATCAGTTTAAAGTGAAAGAATCAGAG